>JABBWB010000160.1:0-90202 GCA_016628085.1 Suillus occidentalis | reverse complement strand
TCTTAGACTTCGTCCGAGTCGATGGTAGCTGTGCGGGGGGATTGGAAGAATGCGGTAGGCGTTGGTTTCAAACACATTCCCACTGTTGCCTTTGACATGCCAGTGGCGAGCGTTTCGTCTCCTTTCGTACATGTCTATCACGGGCGCTCAGCGCTCAGCTCGAGCACTGATGCTCATTTTAGGGTGATCTCTGGTTCGTCTGCTGTGCATTCTCCTATGGCTCCCTCTGCTACTGTGAATTATGCATATCTGTCGTCTCAGTTGTTCATATCCTGCAATTAAATTTCAATATGTCACGTTGTGTCTTGACCTCGTCTTTTCTAAGTTCTAACCATTGATCAACGTTCTCGGTCGGTGCCGCCGGTTGCATTTTTGTTTTCGACGAGGTTGTTGGCTCGTCGACCGTGATGTCTGGCATGTTCTTTGAGTTTCATTGTATGCATGGCAGTTGTCTCACTCATATGCGCAACATATTGCGAGCTCACCTGTTCACTATCTTGCCTCGCAGATTTAAACTGTATTGAGGCACTTTCGTGCTCGAAGCAAGATGAGCTTCCGTCTGAACTGTGTACTCGTAATGCAGTTCGTGTCTACAATGTCACATCAGGCACCCACTAAAAAGCACTTGTACCTCCTGAGCAAGTTTTCCAGGGTCCACATTGACACTATCCATTGCAGCTCCAGAGTCCATGTTGACAGGGACTTCTCCCTCCCCGCCTGCGCTGGCCTGAAGGAGAGGCTTAAGCGACTCCCAAAACTCCGTAAAATCCATATCAGCGAACGCATTCGGTGAAAAAGAACCTTCAAGATCCAATGCTGAAGACCCGTCCAAAGCCAGTAATTCGCCTATGTCTGCTCCACCATCATCATCCGAGGATAACCAATCCGAGATCGAAGACGGTGGAAGCTCGCTTCCGTCCCCTAGTATTCCATCCGAGTCACTGAAAAATGTGCTGTCGATGAAGTCGTCCATTGGATCATCTGTGGAAGGTAATAGCATAGGACTTGTAGGCGGCAGTGGGGAAGAGGGAGGAAGGGGAGATAGAGGTAACTTTATGTCGTCGTCTTCGCCAGTTTCGACGTCGTCCGCTGTATCCTGCTGATTCACTACTGGGACATCCAGCCCTTGAAGCGCATCGTCAAGTTCTTTGCCAAGCAAATCTTCTTCCTCGCGGTCGACGGGTTGCTCGACTGACTTGTTGGTCCATTCGAGGGATGAGCGTGGTCTAAGTCCGAGTCGTAGGGGAGACATTTTCATAGAGGGTGTGCGAAGGTGGATAGGAGAAAAGGCAGGTTTCTTGCCTGTACGTGAAGGTGTGCAGGGATGGGAGGGAAAATGCGGCGTTTTTGCACTGCTACCCCGAAGTGATTTGGGAGTTGGGCTGAACAGTGGTGAAGCACCGTCAGGTCCAAGGCTTCGTGGAGTAGCACGGAGGACTGATGTCTTCCGTGGAGGTGTGCTGGGAACCGGAGGTGTATCTGATACGGGGGAGGAAGGTGCAAAGGGGGACGATATAGATACGTCGGATGCAAATACAGGCAACGAGAGTGAGAGAGCACTCTGCAGACGCGGCATGGTCACCTCTTTAACAGGTGCGTGTACCACCGTACTGGAAATATATCCATCCTCTGCAGGCAGTTCGGTCGGTGCTCTGGCGCCTTGTTGCCAGCATCCCGGTCTCTGAGAGCGCCGTCCAGCACGTTTCTCCTTCTTCTCCTGCTCCATGAGTGCAATACGTTCTTCGACCTCCTTCGAGAGCTTGGGCCGGGTGGCGGTGCTCGTACGTGCCCACTCCGGCACGACGAAATTCTTGACGGGCTTCACAGGTGCCTGTGCTGAATGCGGTATGGCGAAGGAGGACTGCGATTCAGATCCAGAACGGCACATCGGCCTGGGAGGAGATGACCTTGGGCGGAAAAGCAAAGAGCTGGTGGCCATTTCAAACGATATACTGGAGTCAAAATCTGAGCGAACGGTGCGGGGATGACATGGAGGAATTGTTGGTTGAGGCACTTCAAAGGTGCCCAATTTTCGCCCAGATTCTGACCGAGCGTGTGCGTGCTTCCTTCGCGCTTTATTATTTTCTTGTTCCGCCATGAAGTCGCTAAGCCTGCGCTTGCGGGTCACTGGGGACGAATGTGTATTCTCTTTTCCGCCTGATGGAATGTGGGTACGACGCTGGCGCGGAGGGGTTGTTTCCGATTCATCCGCAGTGGTTGTGGTCAAATTGCTCGAGTCTTCCCTTTCCACTCGTCGTCGGAATGCGGTCGGATCCACGTGCTCCTTTTCTAATATAACGATATCATCGTCTTGATTGTTCCGCGTGATAGGCTGTAGTGCGTGCGACGGCTGCTGCTGATTCTGACTTTGCGCTGCCAGTAAGTCCCTCAGTGCGTTTAGTAGCGCTGGGCTTGGCTCCGATCCCGACGGTGTCGAATCCACCGTCGAAAGAGCAGCCAGAAGCGCCGTGTTGTCCCTCCCAGTAGACAGGGCAGACAGTAATGCGAGCAAAGAAGTAGGATTATGGGCAGGGGCGACTTCGGGCTGTTGCTGATGTGGTCGAGCAAGTGGTGCACATATAAATGGTGGTGCTGCTGGCCACACATGAGGTTTTTGTGACTTCGATTGCTTGGACTTCTTCTTCGACCCCTCGGGGCGGCCCCGGACCGCGCTTAGGAGGTCCAATGTAGACTTCAGGGAAATCGGCAGGATTTGGTGAGAGGTTTGCCTTGTTCTTGTGACGAGGGTGGGGCTTCTGAGTTAGTGGGTTCGGCAGGGTGCAACCAATTTATTTGGATGTGATGTCTTGAGTGGCTGGCTCCAAGATTTCAGGGCATCAGAGAGGTGTGATTTCTGGATGTGTTTAGTCTGGTAGTACTATTGGTCAGCACCAGATGCAACGAAAGCAGTGTGCACTCACCTCTCGGAGAGCAAAGACCACTTCGATGGCATCAAGGCCCGTGCCCAGCGTTGTGATTGTGCCAGTTACAGTCACACTGTCTGATTCGTCCGCTGTGAGCGCCCATGACATCAATCCCAACGCAACGGCCACGCCTCGCGGTTGGGCTGCTTGCGGCACTGAAATAGATGCCCCGTTCGACTGGGAAAAGTCTACAGGGGCTGGCATAGTCTGTGACTCTAATGGATCCAGCACGTAGATAGAGAAGTCCCTGGAATTATCCAGGAGGAGCTCTGGGCTGCCAAACGGTGGGTGCATAGAATGGAATTCACACGAGAACACATACCTTGAGTTACAGATAGCATTGAGGCATGCTTTAAGTGGTGCCAAGCCGTACTGCGCATTTGCAGCAGATGGAGATGGACAAAGAGTAACCTGCACGGAGGATGGGGACCGGGCAAGAATATACTGAGGAGAACTGTTGACTGTGTACAGCACTCGTACTGATGCAGGTCAATTATTGCGAGCACCAGACCAGGGGTGATGAATACATACAAGGTAGCTGGCGCATTGACATGATCCACGTTGGTGGCAAAGACTTACAAAAAGTTGTAGACGATGCCAATGACTCTAAAGCTTGTGGCAGTACTAAGAAACGAATTTGGCAGTCAACAATATTCAGGCGCGCTCGCGTCGCGTAACGCCGTGACCGTGACTGTGACAACACTTGTAACCCGACGCGCCTCGAATCACGGAATCATATAATTGCAAGACTCCAACTTGTGGTCTCCAATGCTCTACCAAAAAAATGTGTGGAGGAGACCTCCATGTTAGTGTTCTTCTGGAAGTATTTTAACTGTATGTACATTCACTCAGAGTCAACGGCATAAATTACAATTGAAATTTGACCCCGACTTCTTTACTTTCAAAGCTGTCGCCATAACTATGATTATGCTGGGCCAGAGTACTACTTTTTTGGCGGTCTATTCATCCTGCTGGACGGACACTGGTACGGTGCCTTCTTTCTTCAGCTATCGTGACGTGAGCACATGCAAGGTACAATATCAACGGATCATGATGTGTATCCCAGTAAGCACAAGCTCAGGAACTTAATCTGTTGATCACCCAACCCTGGCAGATACCTAACTCAGTCACAATTGACTGTACTTCATATGCGTACGGTCGGACGGAGTGTCTTCCGTCACCTCGTAGTACCCCACATGGATGTCCCTTCTCGATGTGGACAGGAGACAATTACCCTCAAAACCCTTCACTCACAATCCATGTGACGAAAAACGCTGCATTAACACAACAGTATCATATAATCTGGTATGGATGAATATACTGTAAAGACGCGTGAGTGAGACACAACCAGGGACAGGGAAGTAAACACATACCTAAACGCACGAGAGAAGACATAACTTGGATTGATGTTACAATGGAGCGGAAATGGAGGAAGGGGCAGTATATGCATGCTAGTACTAATCACACGCGCTCCGAATGAATGAGAAATTTGTGAATCAAAGCGGACAAAAAATTAAGGACTTATGCACGGAAAATTACCAGCGAAACCAAGCAAACGGTGCTTGACAAATGCTAGCCTGGCAAACGGAAGACAACACTGATCTAGACACGAACGCCGATACCACCAGACCCACTTCCTACTACACCCACCCCGCGAAGGACATCGGCAATGATATGCCGTGGGCGAGCTAATGACAATGAGCCGTGACGTCTTTTATGCAAGGAAGTCGAGAGGTCCGGCGAGGTGGATGGTGAGGAGTGAACAAGCGAATGTGTGGACTTATGTGATCGAGAACTTTTCGGCGTGTGCGAAGAAGTGGACACAGGCGTACAAGTAGAGGAGGGAACAGTGAGTGGTGGCCTGCTTTGCATCTGCACCTGCACCAATCCCCTCTGTCCGAGTAGACGAGGGCATTGAAATGGAGGGAGCGCATAGTGGTCTGTGGCGATGGGGGGCGACTAAAAGGGCGTGCGGAAATCGAGGTAGCCTGTGGCCAGAACATGAGGCGATGGTGCACGTGGTACATTTTCATCGGACTCGGCTGTCTTTGCAAGCGAAAGAGACGAAGACGACCTTGAGACAGGCGGTGCAAGGAACTTGTCTCTATTCATCTTTGTGCCTAAGCTGACCGATGATGAATTTGACGGCACTGGGCTCCCACTTGGCCTACCAAGCCCGATGCACGATGCTGAAGCAGACGGGCTCGGAGCGGGAGATGTACCCAGGAGATCGACGAGGCGACGGGAGAGGGAAAAGCTGATCTTCATCGTCCTCGGCATCATCTTCCTCCTGGTATCCGAGGAGTAGACGGCACAGCGAAGTTCGGTGTGCGCAGTGGCGATGACGAGCGCTGCGAATCAACCATGACATTCTCTCCCTCCTCAGTTCAACCATATTGACGCCGGCACCACTGAGTCGCTCGACCGCCGACGCTTGTCAACCTCATCCACGCTGATCGGAGCACCGCGACTGAGCCCAAATGATGCAGCAGCAGCGCTTCCTTCTACCGGTGATGGTCCGAGGCCCCTCGTCTGCGCTGAGCGAACGCCGTCTGCGTGCGGACCGAGAAAAGTGTTCAGTCCAAGTATCTCCCTGCGACAGAGACGCCTCCGTCACGGCTTCACACCCCGCACAGCACGGTCGCAACGGAATGGTGATAAGATCTGAGCGAGAAGGGGACGATGACGCGGTGCGTGTTGGGCGTCGTGGACTTTGGGGAGACCCGGGGGCTGCCTGTAAGAAGGCAGAGGCACCGGATGGGGAACGGTGAACCAGACAAGGAGAGAGCGGTTTAGGGCCAGAATTACGAGTAGGAGAGTGCGCTTTACTGGAGAAGCTGTCCGAGATCTCGGTGTTCGGTTGTGAATTATTTGACTAGTAACCGGTAGACTCACCTAGGAATCGGAACTCGCAAAACGACATGACTGTCTTCTGGTACGAAGGTATCTGTTTCTGGAGACGACGACGGCCCGCCTGAGCTCGACGGACGCCTCTTCCACAGCGGCAGAGAATATGACTTTGTCACCATCCTTGGTAAACGGTGACGTTGAGGATGCTTGGGGATGAGGATGCATTGGTCGTTGAAGCGCACGCTCAGCTGGCAATGCTCGTCGTTGGCTTGCGAGCAAAAATCCAGGGGAGTATGCCTGCTCGTCGACATGGTCATGGCGGTCAAAAAGAAATGGCACGAAAAGATGCGACGATTATGTATTTAGACCGTAGGACTGAATGGGTCTCCATCACGTTCATAAGGGTCAGACGACTTTTGTTCCTAGCGGTTATTTAATTGCCTAAAGCGGATTATTGCAAACTTCTTGCCTTGGACTGTTGCCACCGCTGCCAGCGGGTACAACTTTAACCTTGCAATTGGTCCTGAACTGGTCCTGAACACTACTACTACCTGGTTTATATAAATGCCACAGGGCTCATAAAATCACGGCAAGCGCTCGAACAAGCTTGTCCACAGTCAACAATCGCATCGCAAGCACTTAGGGACTACTGGGCCTCGAACGCGCCAGCTAGCTGTCACAAAATCTTACGAGGACACGCCGCATGTATAAAAGAAGCTTGAAGCAGTGATTCGTGCGAGACAAGTCCACATCCAGAGTTTTATCTTTAATCAGTGCCTGATAAGTTATCAGTCTATTGATATTTTATTCTCAGAACAGAGCAGCGCTCAGCTATATCCAAGGATATCCCTTATCAGTGCATTAATCAATGGAACTAACTTATAGTCCCCACATTCTCCCACTCCCTCAAGGTAGCCCGTCCCTCCCGCCCAATCATATCTAACGCCCTATCAACATCCCTCTCCACAGTCTTCTCAGCCCCAATCGCCATCCTCACGCAAAACACCCCATTCAAGTCCGTCTGCGTAATTGCGATGTCGCTCCGTGATGCAAGGCGTGCGTAAAATGCTCGGTTCAGAGCGTTCAACTCGAGAGCCGTGAGGTGAGGAAGGGACTTGGGCGCAAGCCTGAAAACTGTCAGTGCCAGGAACGGTTTCGCGACCAAGCAGAATTCATCAGATTCCCGTATGCGCTCTGCGAACGTGGCGTTGAGTTTAGTGCACTGGTGAGGTAAGAACAGGTGTCAGGGCGGGTTACATTGAAATCCACCATCAATACTTGACATACGTCGGTTATATACTGTTGGAACCCCGTAACCCCACGGGAACGAAGAACAAACCAGAATTTAAGCGATCGGAACCGTCTGCCAAGGCCAAGATGCCAGTTACGGTAATCAATAACAGTGCCTAGACAAATTCAACATTCATTTTGTCAACAACATTAACACAGCAAATAAATACTACACACCAGCATCCCCATGTTTCGACCGCAAAAACTCAGGCGTGACGTCTAGTGCATTGGTCAAGTGTTTTCGGTGTCGTACCCACAAACAGGAGGCATCGAAATTGATTAGACCCCACTGCAGAATATCAATGATGCAAGTTCGAGGCTGATACTATGAGATAGGAACAAACCTTGTGGAAATTGGTACAAAACGAGTCTGCACAATTATTGACGGCGGGAAGTTGGCACGCCTCGCGATATTCAGGACACACAAGTGCGACGCCTGCCCATGCAGCATCCACGTGTAGCCATAGGAAAGGGTAACGCTTCACTGCGTGTAGGGATGAGCTTTCATCAAGACATTCAAGTACTTGATCAGTATACGGACCAACATTAGAAATCTCGTCGAGCCGATCAACAGCACCGGAAGAGGTTGTCCCGATGGTAGCGACTACAAAAATGAACAACGTGAATTCCACGATATGCAATCCATTAGTAAAACATACTGAGGACGAAAGGGTGGAGCCCGGCATCCACGTCCTCTTTCAGTGCCACTTCTAGCGTCTCTCCGCGAAGTGCAAAGTCATCTTCTGCTGTCACTTCCAGTGCGCGCACTTTCAGACCCAAGACAAGCCCGGCTTTCTTCCCAAGTGAGTGCGTTTGCGTGGTGGTATAGAGCACGAGTTCCCCCATAGCCACGTGAGGATGCTCGCGAATATATCGCGAACGTGCAGCAACAGTTGCAATCAACGCAGAGTCGGATGCCGTTGTCTTGTATATGGCAAGGGGATCAATAAAATTTGGTGATGAGACTGAGAATGAGAAACACACCTGAATGACGCCGCCGCCAACCTCGGTGGTGTTGTAGAACGAATTGTCAAGTCCTAGAATTTGAGCGGTCCAGTCCATGACCACAGCCTCTAGTTCTGTGCATGCGGGACTCGCGGACCACTACAAGAGTCACAAAGATTGCGGCAGACTTGCGGCGGAGAAACGCACATTGAAGCCCGGGGTAGGTACGCTAGCGGCGTATAGCTCTCCAAGTATGCCTTCGAATGTACATGCTGTAGGGAAATAGGCAAAAAACGAAGGATGCTGCCAGTGTGTCAGGCCTGTCAATCAGGATGAGATTGATGAATTTGTCCAAAGTCAAGTCAGAGTCAATTACCAGGAACGATGTACTTTTGATAGTCATCCGCGATGAGTTGAAAGTCCTCGCCCTCAGTGGGGGGAGACGCTGGTATAAGAATGATCAGACAGAGACCACTGGCCAGATCGGAAAGTAGACACCTGGAAGTGCCTTTCTGAGATACCCTGGCTCCACTTGGGACAAGACAGGCCTATCCCTTATCGAGGCATAGTAGTCGCATATTCTATCTATGGCTTGATAACCAGCTCGGCGGAATCTGTAGTATGTCAGATAGTATACGTGAATACTATGGGATCAAGAAAACCAGCGCGAAGCACATACTGCTCGATATCCATGGGGTGACGGAGTCAAGAAGATAGTTGTTGGGTGTGAGTCGTGTATCATTTTACCAATCGCACGATTGTCGTAATTGGCGGGAATGGGAGGACTCGGATTCACAACCTAGCGTTCAGGCTGAACTCCCTGGACCGCCGCGAACTGACAACCGTGCCGTGAAATTTGACTGCACATGGGACTTCGATTGCAACCACCAACTGAGGCTTCGTCCACACTGATGGTCACTAGTAGTTCCGGGGAGCTGAGGCTTTCGTGAGAGTTCCCTCCAAGTCCGCGGTCTGGTGTGGCATCAGTGCGCAATTAATCTTTATGTCGCTCTCAGTGGGACAGCATGCTTGCAGTTCTCACAATTAAAGAATGTTCCCTTACAGGATAGAACAGTCGAATAATGCCAGTGGCAACTCCGAGTTCCTTCCTTCTGCCTACATCAAGCGGCGCAGGGAGGTCAAGGCTCAAGACGATGTTTTTCTAACCTTCAGCGTCTATAATGCAATTGGACCATGCTATGAATCCTCAAGTTATTTCACAAGGATTGCAGAACATCTCAATTTTATTTGACTTACGCATTGGTAGTTGATGAGCAGTTCTAACCACGTAAACGATATCTCCGGTGTCGGCAGAGAAGCTCGACGAGCTCAACAAGCTGTTCGAGAATGTAAGAAGAATCAGCTGCAATTTGGATTTTTGTTTGTCTGTGAGCCAGCATAGGCCTACAATTGGTGTTGGTTGATTGGATCCAACGTTAGCGGCGGCGGTCACCGGTCTGCGGCAGTGCTTTGAAGTCCACCTCAGCCCGCCCTAATTCCGTTCCATAATGAAATTCGCAACATCTGTTGGCTTCGCCCTACGTCGTGGCGTCTTATTTCGGATATGAAAGATTTAGTGACCTGTTATACTGCTTTGGAGGACTTGTCCCCATTGTCTGACAGTCACGACTTGCCCGTTTTTGCAATTTGCATTGTCCACCGCTCGACTGGGCAACTTGGAAGGATCTCTCTACTAGGCTTCCTACCCTTCTCACAGTATCGATCGTACCAAAGTCCATTGCCTGTTGCACAGCGACGGTTTCAATCTCGCACCTTTTCTCAATATCACAGCTCTTTCTTTCTCGGTAGACAGCGCAGCATACACTCATTTCCGCAGTCCTGCCAGTGCACAACTTTGAATTGCCTTGGCTGAAGGGGCCAAGATCTACGTGGATACACTGCGTGGGCCAGAAGCTGCCCTGCTTTTGTGTGCACTGTCACAGTGCAAAGCATGTCAGACCCTTGAACACGTCGACATTCGCCGATAATTATTGGTCCAGGAGCATTCGTGCGACTCTTTTGCACTAATCAGACACTTCAAATTGTTTCAGGCAACCTCTAGTCCCGCGGCTCGTTTTTCATGAATGCTGCAGCAAGCTTGGCAACGACATTCTTTTCAAAGCCATGTGAAGTTGGTCGCACATTCGCAACGGACCTTCGTTGACCTGCCGTACATTCCGCGGATCATTCGCGGCGCTCCGTCTATGTTGCGAACACTGCAACTTGTTGGTGCTGCACGTATCGATATCGACCACGAGTCGTTTCAGCATACCTCCCTACAATCATTAGATCTGGAGTCCTCCCCTGTGGCAGTGGATTCTAAAGCTGTCGCTCACATCATCTTCTCCGCGCTCCCTTGCGTCCACCACGTTAATCGAATGTACTCTGGGAGATAGTGCCGGAATGACTGACAACAGATCAACAGGTATCTTAGATCTTTCAAATCTACTTCCATTCTCGACCGTCAAATTATGGGAGCATCATGGCAGTTCTGCTTCGACATATCTTTCCATCGTTATACTGTGTATGCCAATTATACTCGTATTTCATTACAAGAAGCGATTTCAAACTCGAGTCTGGCTGTAAGAAGGCAATAAACGCTGCCATGAAGGTATAATACTGCAAGACGCAAAGCAACAATCTCATCCAGATAACTGGATCAGACAGGGAGATAGCCGATGAAGAAACTCACGAATGTCAAGAGCCAGGCGATGCGAGAAGAAAAATAATAAAAAGAAAGGAGAGCAAATACACAGTGTCGTCAAGAGTAGTACATTCAAGAGAGGCAGGAAGTGCCCAGTGCCGCATACTTCTGCCGTTTCAGCCTCTCATTCGTGTCCAGTTCCCCACCAAAACCATCGCCTCCTCCTTCATCAACGCCAACGCATAGTCAATATCGCTTTCCACAGTCTTCTCGGCACCAACCACCATCCTCACACAAAATATCCCATTCAGGTCTGTCTGGGTGAATGCAATATCGTTCCGTGCTGCAAGACGAGCGTAAAAAGCGCGGTTCAGAGCGTTTAGCTCTGGAGTTTCGAGGTGGGGAAGGGATTTGGGCGCGATCCTAAAGACTGTCATCGAAAGGGACGGCTTTGCGACAACAGAAAATAGGTCAGATTCGTATATGCGCTGTGCGAACCTGGTGTTCAGCTTGATGCACTGGTGAGACATAACTGCGCGTCAGGAAGAGTGAAAAGGAATAAATGGATTAACATACGTCGGTGATGTACTTTTGGAAGCCATTGACCCCACGCGCACGAAGGGCAAACCAGAATTTGAGCGATCGGAATCGTCTACCGAGGCCGAGATGCCAGTTGCGGTAATCGATAGCAGTGCCTATACATACCCGTCAACATTAAAGCAACAACTCCACAAGAACAGAAACATACCAGCATCCCCTTGCTTCGACCGCAAATATTCGGGGGTGATGTCTAGCGCATCGATCAAATGCCTCCGGTGTCGCACCCACAAACAGGAGCCATCAAAATGTATAAGACCCCACTGCAGAATTTTGTAAGTCCCAGACTGATGTTCACGAAACGGAAATAAACAAACCTTGTGGAAATTTGTGCAGAAAGAATCTACATAGTTATTGATGGTAGGAAGATGGTATGCCTCGCGATATTCGGGACACGCGTATGCGACGCCTGCCCATGCGGCATCGACATGCAGCCAAAGGAAAGGGTAATTTTTCGCTGCCCGTAAAGATGTGATTTAAGAAGGTTTAATAACATGATCAGCATACGCACCGACATCAGCAATCTCGTCAAGCCGATCGACAGCACCGGAAGATGTCGTCCCTACCGTGCCGACTGCAGAACAAGCGAAATGAATCTCATGACAGCGATCCACTCAGAAATACATACTCAGGATGAAGGGGTGGAGTCCGGCGTTCACATCCTCCTCCAATGCTACCTTAAGTGTGTCTCCACGCAATGCAAAGTCATCCTGTGCTGTGACTTGCAGCGTGCGGACTTTCAGACCTAAGATAAGCCCGGCTTTCTTGCCAAGCGAGTGGGTTTGGCTGGAAATATAGAGCACGAGATTTTCCATCGCCACGTGCGGGTGCTCACGAATATACCGTGAACGTGCAGCGACAGTTGCGACCAACGCAGAGTCAGATGCTGACGTCTAATGCATGGCGATTAATTTAAATCTTCGTTGTGAGGGGATGAGAAACAAACCTGAATGATGCCGCCGCCGACCTCAGAGATATTGTAGAACGACCTATCAAGCCCGAGTAATTGAGCGGTCCAGTCCATGACCACAGCCTCAAGCTCTGTACATGCAGGGCTCGCAGACCACTATTAAAAAATCAAAAAAACGGCGGGAGGGACGCGGTGGAGAGACGTACACTGAATCCAGGGTTAGACGTGCTAGATGCGTATAATTCTGCAAGTATGCCCTCGAATGTGCTTGACGTAGGGAAGTACGCAAAGAACGAGGGATGCTGCCAGTGTGTCAGGCCTGTCAATCCAAATGAGATAGGTAAAATCGTGCAATAACGGAAGTCGAGTACCAGGCATGATGTACTTTTGATAGTCATCCGCGATGACCTGGATGTCCTCGCCTTCAATGGGGGCGGAGGCTGCGATCAGGATATGAGAAGAAAGCGCAAGGCAAAACAAAAAATATTCATACGTGGGAGTGCCTTTCTGAGATACCCTGGCTCTACTTGGGATGTGACAGGCCTATTCCTCAAGGAACTATGGTAGTCGCATATTCTATCGATTGCTTGATAGCCAGCTCTGCGGAATCTGTGGTACGTCAGATATGACCTGGGTCAGAATCTGCAACATGCAAAACGCACTGTTCAGCATCCATAGCGACAATGAATTGTTAATTAAGCAGGGTTGGCTTGGAACGGAAGAAAAAAATACAAATAGTTGAGTGCAGTTCAAGCCTCTGATTAGTCTGACTTTATAGTTGGGGCATCTTATTGCGCTCACACAAAATGAATAACAGGAGACATTTACCTCTAAGGGTAACAGTCCCGGTGTTTTGGAACACCTGTGGAGCTGTGGAGTGTCTTCAGTAAGCACTCGCTGGCCCAAGCAGAAGATCACTCACGTATCAAGAATCCGTCAACAAATGGAGTTAGAAGCACCAGCGAGATAGGCTTTGAGATCAAGAAGAAGACGAAGTCACAGACGAATTAAATCGAGGGCCCCGATACGGGTGCGCTAGGCTTCAAGATCGGAAACGCCGCTCGACGCGGAATACTTGACCAATTTACATCCTTGACACAAGGGAAGTCAATGTTCTAGAGGTTGGTCATGAGCTGTCCAGACCTCGAGCTGAAGTTGAACATGCTGAACATTCACCCGAATTCAGCTTCAAGGGGCTAGCATCGATCACAGTGATGCCATGAAGTGAGTTTCATGTGCTAAAAGGTTTTAGCCATTATCGTGCTTGGCGGTAACATTGCGGGTGTGCGCGTGAATCGCAAACAACGAGAATGCAAGGCGGGCTGCACCGTCAGGAACTGGTAGTTTCAAATTTTGGTTGGTAAATACAAAGATCTACCTGTCACGTAAGGCTAGGGAGAGATCCTGTTATGTTACATATTCTCGAAAGTTCCGGTGCAACGCACTTTTTGAAACCATAGTGCCTGAATGTCCATTACATTGGAGGTCTATTCAAGTTCCTCGTGTGAGAAACGCCCTTAGACTTGAATTGAGTACTTGTTGGTCCATGACGAGAACACAATCACACACCAGTGGTTTCGCTTTCATGTATCCATCTGTACGCGATCCCCAAACGTTCATCGACGTAGTAGATTTGATTCCAGATCAAGACCCGGCATATGCCTTGCAGCTGCGTGTATGACTTTCGGTGGCATTAGCCAGCAGCGGTCGCATAGGATCGCACACGATCGCACACGAGACAAGGCAGCTCGATTCAAATGGGGAAGAGCTTCGGAATTTATCTGTTATGCCACACGAACAAGGCCTAGTAGAAAGTCGATGCTGATTCCAATCTGTACCATTGCGTAATACTCACCCGGATAGTGCCACGAGGGTATGCCAGTGCATAACGTTGGATGAATTTGATGATTGGCATAATGAGTAGACTCATTAATTACGCTTCCCCATTAGATCCAGTGGTTGTCGGCACTTATCAGTCTTACAAACCCATATGCAAGACAAAAGACTCCTTGTCGTTATTGCCCCCATGAACTCTCTCGTGTGCGTCGACAAGGACTTATAAGATACGGGTCAACGCGGCTCAGGGTTCACTATCAGGTGGATGACATCAGAGGGCTAGTTAACTGCCAATGGCAAAACTTACATGTCTCTACACCTAACCCCTGCAGGCCTGAAGCAGGGTGATCGCCGAATATCGATCGCTGCGAACCGGCTAAAGTATTGTGTAATCAGTGCACTTCGATATTTGACAATGGGCGCTCAGATACTATTGAGTGACAAGCAGAGTACTCCTCTTGCCTTGAACACTCCGTCAGAAAACAACCACACAAACTCGTGTACCAGCAGCTTGGGGCAAAAAGGAAAGACACTGCTGAACGCCCGTGGCTGCTCGTCGGTATTCCATAATAATAAGGGTTCACAAGACCTGGAACATAACCGCCTTATCTTCTTGAGCGCCTGGACCACAGGGTGATGATCAATGTTTGGTTGCCGGTGGATACTGATGGTTGGCTAATGCACCACGACCACAAGGTATCACGCGCAGGATCGCATCAGTGTATATCTGAATTCGACAATGGGCACTTACCGCGCGGAACCGTTGATGACCGGGCAGACTAATTGCCTCGAAGATTTCGTCAGACGATGATGTTCTCACTCCAAATTTAAGGGGTGCGCTGAGACGAAAAATGACTACATTTCACGCAGAACAGTATGTTTGATGTGGTTATAGTGCCGTGCTTTTCAACACCACGCTCATCAACTCACGTTGACACTCTCGAGTAAAATGTACCGTCACGCTTGAAATCGTGTTAGTGTGCATGTTATTCGACAATGAGCACTCACTATATAGATACCTTTGATGACCGGACACGTTAGATGCATCGGAAATAAGACGATGGTCTAACTCCAGGTTTTCAGGGTCGTGCCAAGAATCAGATGAGAAATGAACGGCAAATTTCTTTTCGCGTGGGATGAGTTAGGGGTTGTGAACACTGTACCACGCGGTTTCTTACAAGCGCTCTTCAACGTTCACGTTCTCGAGTAAAACGTGCACAACAGAGCTCATGCGTGTGGCCACATCAGTGCAGTTTCGCATGATATTCGACAATGAGCGCTCACCACGTATACACCGTTGATGACTTGACAGGTTGACTTCCTTGAACTTGAACATCCTATCAGACACGATCATGTGTTACAACTTGAACGTTCCAGGGTAGCAGGACTTGGACGCGAAAGTTTTTTTTTGTTGCGGAAGATGATTCCACGCTTAATGTAGTCCATGAACACGGGTGGTGTATTTCAACAAAGCACTTTTTAGCGCTCTCTAGTAAAATTAAAATGTACATGCTGCTCTGCCATGCGTAGGGTCGTGTCAACGCAATTTAGAATATTTAATATTTAACCATAATCAATGAGTACTCACCGTGTGACTGGGTCAGACGACATAGAGAACCGGAGATGCAGTGGAGTGTCCAAGGTGAGGCTAGTACTAGTATGTGTGATGAGGTGGTGAACTTGAACACGGTGACCATGCCGTGAGCTTCATGATTCGATAATCAACGTTTCAACATCTCAGCGCTCAGCAACGGCCCTTTGATTGCGTGTCACTCTCGCATTAGTCTCCTAGGCATATGAAGAGAGAAGAGAAGTAATTTGGTACAGAAATCATAGTATGATGTACCGACATACCTTCAAGTCAATAATTGAGCTGAGCTGAACATTTTTCTGGATCTGAGCTGACCCCTTGTGACCTTCAAGTACAGGACTTGAAGCTTGAAGCTTGAACGGAGGATGTTTTGCGTAGGAGACTTTAGGTTGGTATATGTATCGATTCTATAAGACGAAGGTGCATGGTGGAAGCTTCAAGGAAATCATAGAACGCATCCGTTCTTCCTTCCCGCGATGGGCAACACACTCTCCCTCTTCCGCCTAGCACTAAACGAATTCTTCGACAACCTCCACACCTTTCAAACTCTCCAAGCTCGCATCCAGCGCTCTCCAGGGCTCCCACTCCCAAATCCCAGCCGCTCATTCTGGACCTACCCACCCTCCCCAATCGCCACTCACGTTTCCCAGCTCCCGACGCATGCCGACTTTGTCGTCGTTGGCTCGGGTATCACTGGGACGTCGGTTGTGAGGAGGCTTTTGGATTGTGCAAATGCTGATGGGCATGATATTAGAGTTGTTATGTTGGAAGCGAGAGATGCGTGTTCTGGGGCAACTGGGAGGTAAGTCTCGTATAAACTCTTTCGTAAGACAATGGACTGACATCCTCGGTAGAAACGGTGGACATATCTCACCGCCCTTATATCATGACTACATCTCGCTCAAGCGTGATTATGGACGAGCTGTCGCCCAAAAGATGATTAAATTGAGATTGGCACATCTCGAGGAACTACGAAGCGTCGCAGAACAGGAAGGCATTCTTACAGAGTCTCAGTGGCGGGAGGTAGAATCTGTAGATGTGTTTTATAACTTGGATATGTTTGAGAAGGCGAAGAGAAAAGTCCAAACATATAAAGCAGACCTTCCCTTCGATGCTGAGCACCATGAGGTTTACGAAGCAAAAGAGGCTATCGAGGTACGCTTTACGACTCGGGCACTGTAGAAGATAAACTCATGCTTTGGGTCAGAAATACCACCTAGCATCTGACACGCTGGGTTGCATATCTTCTAGCGCAGGCGCAATCCATCCATACCAGTTCGTGACCAGAATCCTCGCAAAGCTTCTATCACAATACCCTGATCAGTAAATAACCTCTTCCCAGTGAAACCAATGAAACTGACCTACCTCCTACAGCTTCTCACTTTGCACTAACACACCATGCACCTCCATCTCACCTCCAACACCCTCCAACACCTACTACACCCTGTCCACCCCCCGCGGAACTATTACAACCCCGCACATCATCCACGCAACCAACGGCTGGGCATCAACACTACTCGAAAAGCTCCGCGGTAAAATCATTCCCTTCCGAGGTAACATGTCAGCACAACGTCCTGGGCAATCGCTCCCCCTTCCCAATTCCAACGCCACCTCTCACCGCTCCTTCATATTCTACACCCGACCAATTGGTTACGATTACCTCACCCAACTCCCCGCCGGCGAACACGAGTTCATGCTAGGCGGCGGATTTGCACAAGATGGCGACGAGGGATACGAAGCGATTGGAAATACGGACGATACCACGTATAGTACACGTATTGGGGCGCATCTGTCTGGTGTGCTTCCTAGGTATTTTGGGGAGAACAATTGGGGAAGGGAAGGTGTGCCTTTAGAGGGGGAGTGGGCGGAGGGACGCATCAAGGCATTGTGGAGTGGTATTTTGGGCATTTCGGCGGATTCGATACCTTGGGTCGGTCGCTTGCCGCGTGTGATATGTGGAAGGAGTGAGCCTCCGTTGAGTTCGGTTGTGAAAAGTGAGAAGGAGGAGGGTGAATGGGTACATGTGGGTGCTGCTCCGGGGGAATGGATTGCAGCGGGGTATTCAGGAGAGGGGATGGTGCATGCATGGTTGAGTGGGAAGGCGCTGGCGGGGATGGTGTTGGGACGCGAAGTCGAGGAGTGGTTCCCGGATATTATGAGAGTTACTGAGAAGAGGTGGAAGAAGGCAAAGGCGGAGAACTTACTGGATGCTTTGAATAATTAGCATATACGTCTAACAAACTTGTGAGTTAAGAAAGAATTCGGACAAGATATTACATAGCTCATCCCACATTTTTGGAATTTTTTGTTCTTCTCTGCAACCAAGGACGTCCGACGCGCAAACGACAGTGTCACTTAATATAACAGATTTGTTGGATGATTCTCAACGTTGAATGGACACGTGAGTGCCAGCGGTGAAGAAGATTCAAACTCTTCTGCTGACAACTGGCATAGGGTGAGAATCATCTTTCGGATATGAAGGTAGTATAGAGTGACCCAATTTCAAGTATCATAACCGTTCTTCTATGCTACTACGCGTGATTGTGGGACGAAAATACGACAAATGACACGCGGCATCGGGGCATAGAATGAGTGGTAGGAGAAGGCAGAGGGTGGGCGGAATGAGTGAGGACCACCGAGTAGGAAGAATCTATGCTCAAGAAGTGTAGACAATACAGTCAGACAAAAGAGATGAGAGCCTCAGAGGGCTCAGGGGGTTATCACAGAGTCCTACCACGTACAAGATGTAGAATCGAGGGCAAATGCAAACTGAAAATCCGAGTCGGATTGGCAGTGGACAGTATGAGATTTGAAACTGCGCTAGATGACCATCAGTCCGACTCGGAAGAGTTCCTTGGGCCTAGTGACCATACCTCAGAAGACCTAAATTGATATGACGGGGCACGCAAGTGCAACGTTGCCAGTAAAATGATATGCGGATCTGTTGCCTGAGCAGAGTACAGCCCACTCCATTGAGATTCTCTATGAACCACAAACGTTGCAGAAGGGCTGCTTCTGAGATCTCCGTTAGAAGAAGTGTTATGTAGTGCTTGAACTATTTTTTGAAGAGAAACATTGTTTGCTTTCGGAATTGAAAATCTGAGATCGGGCCCTGTGAATCAAAGGGATCACATGACTGTACTCCAAATCCACTGAGCTGTTTAAGCTGCTATACGCGCAAACAAATAGTCAAGAGTGAAAGTGGGGTAGGACTCCTTCTAATGTTCTAATAGTAAAATATTCCAACTACTAGTACTCCATACAAAAGTTCCAGCCTCGTAAATTAACGTAATCCATGTCCGAGCAGATCAAACTAGATCTATTTTCTATCAGCAGCCCAGTGAATTTCACTGCAGCAAAAGCCTCTCATGACACAACCTCGCCACGACAGTTCCATCTATAGGAATGTTCGTTCCCTGGAACCCTGGAGGGTACGCCTGCTCCGGGGTTTCAGGACTTGTAAAGTACCTGCAAACTCATTTTAGACCATGGCGCTGCGACAAAACAAACGTACTCACTCGTCACCCCAGAAACCGTAATGTACCATGCCAAGAGCCCGCGTCGTGTACTCATAATCTCGTGCAAAACCTCCTGGAAAGAAAAATTCCATAACTGTAGCTCGAGGTGATGGCCTCATCCAAACTAGCGACGTGAGGCCGTTACCATGGACACCCATCATGATCTACAAAACCCCGTCGTCAGTCATATCCAACTAAAAGATAAGAACTAGCACAAACTGTGGTACGCGCCGCAAGCGCAAACTGCTCGGCCCGAGAAAGCCTGTCCATGCTCACAACGTTCACCTCATACCCATACAGGTCTCGAAGCTTATAAAGCTCCTCCACAAGACGATCATGATCCTCCTGTTTGAGCATACGACGCCCCCACTCTTGACGCGATATGTACGTGATAACAGGCGTCTGCGCCATATCACCCACTACATTCGGGTCCAGCCCGCAAACGCGGACAACGTTCGCCCGAATCGTACTCCACCAATGCGCACTCCCAGGCAAAGCGGATGGCTCTGATGCTGTTCGCCCAGTGCTCAAAAATGATGGCCTTGCATGGCGGCGGCTCGGTCAGTAAATATCACGCGGTCCAACATCATTGGGCGACCCATAGCAGCACGATCTTCCCACTCATAAGAGTATTCTGTCGTCAAAGAGGGGAAGGCGCTGCGCAAGACCCATTGGTTCATCAGCGCATAATCCCTCCAATGGTCCGCATCTGCATGTGCAAAGAAGATCCGGCGAAGGGCGGGAAGCGTAGACTTCCCCATCTCGTTTATGGCAGTGTCCAATGAAGAATACGTCCGCCAGAACCCAAAAAAGAGCTCGGCCGACCAATGATAGTAGTGGGTGATGCTGATATTTGAAATGAGCTTCAGTTGGTTGCTAGCCCCTGATACTTACAATTGAGGAGGATCGTTTACGAGCCACTGACGCATCATTCCAAGGTTGAGCAGCTAGCAAGTTAAGATAGTTCCTATTACTCACTGTTACCCCATCAATAGACTCGGCACTTGAACCAAACAATCTTTGAGCTTGATCAGTCGAAATAATTTGCATCTCGCGGTTCCCTGGCGTTCGACTATTTACAGCGTCTTCGCCATTAAATATATCCACAGCAGTGGAAGTGATGGTAAGACGGTCAGGAATACTTGATGGGAAATCCGTCACGACAAAAACAGTGCCGTTCAAGACAAAGAGGTTATCAAAAATAGTCCATCCTATAGGAGGCTGGTCAGCCTGGGACGGCTCGAGCGACTTCGAGCAAGAACGTACCAGGGACATGAGATACTACACGGGTGTTTGGTACGTGTCCGTTTGACCATGTTATCCGTGTCCTCCAAGGCTCAGCAAGCGCCGAAGGGCGTGCAGACGATGCGCCTGGTTTGTCGCCATCCCAGAATCTGATCCCTGTCGAGTCATAGTCCGTTCTTGAGAACAATAACAATGAAACGAATACGAAAATGAGTAGAATGGCCTCTCTTCGTGTTGGTGCCGATAGACTGTGCATGAGCATTGAAGCGAGCAGGAACAAGTTGAGCACGCACAAACCCCGATTGGTAAAAATAAAAGCTATGTAGGTAAATCACTTGAACCTTGGTTCTGCTTCACTTTTAAATTTTATAAGTGTGCCTTTCTGTGGGCCTATTAGGATGTCGCTCTCATTATCTTCGACGACAGTCCTTGGGAAACGAAGGGCCACTAGATATGTTTTACACATTTCTGCGAGTCCACAACCCGAGCCATCGACATCAACTGCGGATCTCGCCGTCTACGATACCCCAGAGCCTTCCTCAAAGAAAGCTCGCCATCCTTGCACGTATTCCGGATGCACAAAGTCCTACTCCAAAGCTTGCAGGCTAGCAGAGCACATAAGGTCCCATACAGGAGAGGTGCGTGGTCTGGTGCGCCGTTTTACGCCCACTGTGCTAATCAGCTCAAACAGCGTCCCTACGTCTGCACGACTTGCCAAAAGTCTTATCTGCGCGAATCCCATCTTCAAGCACATGCAAAAAGCCATCTTCCTGAGTCAGAACGCCCTTATGTGTGTACAGAATCAACAACCTGCCAGAAACGGTTCTGGACCCTCCAGCACCTCCAGGTGCACGAGAATACGCACAGCGGGGCTAAATCGTATGCTGTGTGTGATATCTCAAATATCCAAGCCATTCGCACTAATTTCGTCTTCTCAGTGCACGGTAGAGGACTGCGACGAGGTGTTTGCCAAGCACCATCAGCTGCGATCTCATACCTGCCAAGCCCACGCACCCCCAGGTACGAAACCTTACATGTGCACCCACCCTGGGTGCGCCAGATCTTTCGATACGAACCAAAAGCTTAGAGGTCACTTCAGGACGCATGACGGTTCGTGCATCAATTAAGGTCTGCGTGGGTGGTGATTTATCATTCATTCAGATAAACGTTACACGTGTGCACACCCTAACTGCTTACCATTCGTCCAACACTGACCCTACATATTACCCGACATGGACGTCCCTCCAGGCTCATATACGCGAGGCCCACCCTCCAACATGCATGTATCCCTCATGCAACAGACGAACCTTCGCATCCCAACACAATCTGCGCGCTCATCAGAAACTACACGAACAACAAGAGTTAGAAGCCGTTTTCGCAGACGTAGAACCATCAGAAGCAACAGACTTGCCTCGCAAACGTAGACGCGGTGGAGAAGTGGGCAGAGACTGGAAATGCGACAAATGCGGGAAAGAATTCAAATCTGTACGATCGTCGATGGATATTTCGTTTCAATCAATTCTAACGCCATGCATAGATGAAAGCCCTCACGACGCACAACAACGTGATCCATCTGGGCCACAGAAATCACGTCTGCCCACATCAACATTGCTCCAGTGCCTTTGGCTACAAACACCTCCTCGAAAGGCATCTGGCCAAGATCCATAGCACAAGGAGCGATCAATCTGTCACAGATCCGTCCGAATCAGATGGCGCTACAACCACCGACTGCCGATACTGACTGTCCCGACAATGAACCGGCAGCCTCAGCAGCGCACTTGAGCATCGATCGCATCACCGGACATGCTTACTCCCTCCGCACCCGCATGCCAACATCAAAAACCATACGGTGTCCATACCCCAATGTCGAGGACCTACTGTTATTGCCTCCGAAAACACCTCCTTCTGGTTCTTCAGCGCACTGCGAGCACATTTTAACTCGCGCGTATGATCTTCGTCGGCATTTGAAAGCTGAGCATGGACTCGTTGGGGACAAGAGCAAGGTAGACTCTTGGGTAAGATCGCATAGAGGCAGCGCTTGATACCTGTCTGCAGTGTTGTTCGACTTTTCGATAATTCCATTTCATATCCTTCTTGAAGCTGATGTGTTTTCTCTATTCTGGGCAATAGACAGAGATGGAGGATACAAATGGTGTAAATGCACGCAAAAATTGTGTTTGCGATGCGTCTATACCATCCCTATCTTAGCATCGGTCATATGCATTTCGTGGATCTATCTCATGCAAGTATCTATCTGTGTTATCGATCTTGTACTATGTAGTAGTGTTATTGCCTAGGTTTGATTCGCCTGGAATCGTTCAAGGCGGGAATTGTCTTGAGTATCACATGTAGGGGAGCACACAGGCTCCCCATGTGCTGACTGAGTTGAGGACGGTCACTACACACATCTACATGTTGTAAGGACAGAGTGTTTGATGCTGCAGAACCAATTCGGGTCGTCGCCATGTGCGCACTCCACCCAAACACCTTTTCTGCCCCACTATTGACTCACGGATGTCTCCACCTGAGCTCCTTTAAATCTGTGTTGTTAAAACTGTCGGAGGCTGCAGTTACTATCGTCGTCCTCCACCTTTCACGGTATCGTTGGTATTCAGAATGGATTTTTTTAGATCGTGGCGGAGACTATACAATCGAGCTCTACTGTCCGTCCGCAGGCGAATGGGTCGCTTGTAGTACCATGATATAAGCACTTGGCGGTAAGAAAATTAAATACTCGGATAGCCTACGTAGTGTGACGTGTGAGATAGTAAACCGGCCTAGGCAGCATTAGAGTGATTACTGTCATGACCCAGATCTCAGGAGATGTTCCTATAAGCATAGGTCAGGCCGCGAGTCTAGGAAACCATTGGGAACACAAGCACCTTTGCAAGTTTCTCGCCGTCGGACAAAATGGTGAGGCAAGACGGCAAATCTTTCAAACACCACTGCCTTTCGAGCCAGGAGACAAGATTGTGATGCCAGAAAGACTGAAACATGTGGCTAAGCCTCTCATCCCATGGTTTCGGAGTTCGCGACAGGTGAACGGCCCAATTTTGACATGCGTAATTGAGGGCGCCCGAAGCCGATTGACTTTGTTTTCGTGCTCTGCCTGCGAAACTTGAAAAGGCTTTCATAGCATGGATGATCTCCATATCTGGTGGTGCTGCCAGTGTGGTAGAATAACCCTGGTGCCTTAGCGCCAGAAACACGGGGAACATTAAGAAATCTGGCAGTGCCTTGAACTGCTGGATTACTTGAAAAGCTGGATGCAAAGACAATACTGGAGAGATCATGCAGTCCCTGATCGCCTTGAAAGTACCCCAGAATTCTTCCATGGTCACCCAGACAGTGTTCAACCGCCATGCTTTACCGCGGGGTGTCTGCAACCAGTCTCGGCCATCCTGGTTCTGCAACCAATCTTGCCCGCTCTGGGTCTGCAGCCAGTCTCGCCCGTGGGTACAAACCAGCCATTCTTGCCCATTCTCGGTCTGCAACCAGTCTCGCCCAGCGTCCGTCTGCAACCAGTCTCGCCCGGCCTCTGTCGATAGCCAATCTCGCCCACCCTGGGTCTGTAACCACCATTGCTGCCCATCGGTCTCCAGCCAATCTTTCCCGGCCTCTGTCTCCAGCCAATCCCGCCCGCCCTGGGTCCGCAACCACTCATGCCCCCCAGTGTCAGTCACCAGCCAGTTTTTCCCAGCGTCCATCTGCAACCAGTCTCGTCCGGCCACTGTCTTCAGCCAGTCTCGCCCGCCATAGGTCCAGTCCAGCCATTCTTGCCCATTCTCGGTCTGCAACCAGTCTCGCCCAGCATCCGTCTGCAACCAGTCTCGCCCGGCCTCTGTCGACAGCCAACCTTGCCCGACTTGGATCTGGAACCACCATTTCTGCCCATCGGTTTGCCGCCAGACTTTCCCAACCTCTGTCTCCAGCCAATCTCGCCTGCCCTGGGTCAACGACCACCCTTTCCCCGAGGCGCTGGTCAGCAGCCGGTCTTTCCCAGCGCCTGTCTGCAACCAGTCTTTCCCAGCATTTGCCTGCAACCCGTCTCGCCCGGCCTCTGTCTCCAGCCAATCTTGCCCACCTTGGGTCTGTAACCACCATTTCTGCCCATTGGTCTGCTGCCAGTCTTTCCCGGCCTCTGTCTCCAGCCAATCTTGCCCGCCCTTGGTCCACAACCACTCATTCCCCCCAGCATCGTCCAGCAGCCAGTCTTTCCCAGCGTCCATTTGCAACCAGTCTCGCCCAGCGTCCGTCTGCAACCAGTCTCGCCCGGCCTCTGTCTCCAGCCAATCTTGCCCACCCCCGGTCTGTAACCACCACTCCTGACCATCGGTCTGCAGCCAGTCTTTCCCAGCCTCTGTCTGCAGCCAGTCTTTCCCAGCCTCTGTCTGCAGCCAGTCTTTCCCAGCCTCTGTCTGCAGCCAGTCTTTCCCGGCCTCTGTCTTCAGCCAATCTCGCCCGCCCTGGCTCCACAACCACTCATGCCCCCCAGTGTCGGTCACCAGCCAGTCTTTCCCAGCGTCCGTCTGCAACCAGTCCCGTCCGGCCACTGTCTCCAGCCAGTCTCGCCCGCCATAGATCCAGTTCAGCCATTTTTGCACATTCTCAGTCTGCAACCAGTCTTGCCCAGCATCTGTCTGCAACCAGTCTCGCCCGGCCTTTGTTGACAGCCAATCTTGCCGAACTTGGGTCTGAAACCACCATTTCTGCCCATCGGTTTGCCGCCAGTCATTCCCAGCATCTGTCTGCAACCAGTCTCGCCCGGCCTCTGTCGATAGCCAATCTCGCCCACCCTGGGTCTGTAACCACTCTTTCCCCCTCTCAGTCAGTAGCCAGTTTGTCCCTTTCTGGGTCAATAGCCAGTCCTTCACTCCTGTAGACCGTAGCCAGGCACGCCCGTCTAGGCTTTCTAGCCAGAACTGTAACTCTGAATTGTAATCCCCCCGAAGCCATAACAAAGCTATCAGCACTTGCATTGGATCCGGTGGCTGGACTATGAAAGATAATGATTGTTTTAGATGCTGGGGATCCTGTGGTTGTATAGCCTGGCTATGTTTGATCAATTCTGAGAGCGCATCCAGGAGGGCCGTGCTTTTTGGAATCTCCCGCACCATCAAGTTAAGAGAGGAAAGTGCAATTAGGGAGTGCGGTGATGTGATGTTTCGTACTTGGCGGAGGCAGCAGTTTGAACGCTGGGAAACATAGTCGCGAACGGACGAGTGGTAGATATTCACGGGGAGACTGCTATCGGTAGGAAGATCTATTACGGACCGTAGCTGCACCAGCACTTTCTCGACGTCTCTGCCCTGACCAGGGCCAAGAAGTTCCGATATTTGTGAGATCGGCAGAGGATCTGCAAGGACGGCAACAACGGACAAGTGCATGTATGCCAACGTCGGGTCAGCGCATGTGGAGAGGATAAGGTCGTATAACTTGTACACTTCCGTTCCCGGAAGCAGTTGACTCGTTAGTTCAAGCATGAGTTCAAGCCTGTCGCGGGGATCGTTGTGTCGATCATCGATGAACTTCATCATTGTAGTTGCCACGATGAAACGTCTACCCGCTCGGCTCGCTAGCCGTTCAAGTTGAGTCTTTGTTGGCTGCAGGAAAGTGGAATAGCGAAGCCGCAGTTTCAGAAAGGAATCGTCCAAGAATCGATAGATGTCTTCATCGACATCTGCGCCGTCTAGCGAGATGGTGGTAGCGACACCCTTGCCAGAAATGTTCACTGGTATCTCGCCTACCAGCGGGCGCACATCTTCGTTCTGCATGATTTCACGAATATGCCCTTCCGAGCGACTCGTGACTAGAATGTGGATCACGGGTAGTTCAGGATCCCGAAGAGCTCGAGCGAGCAGGGATATGAGTTCAGCAAGCTCGCTTTCGGATTTGTCTTCATCGAGGGATTCAAATGTGGGTTGATCGAGGGTTTCGGAAGTGCATTCGTCGAGAGCATCGACAATGAACGCCAAAGGCGGGTTGCCGCATTCGCGTAGTCTAATTTGAAGTTTCCTGAGTGGCCGGAGAAACAAGCCTTCCATCTGATCACGAACAGACTTGTCAGGGTCTAGAAGCGCAGGGTTCTCAAGGATGGCGCTATTCACATGTGTTCTGACACTGGGGAAGTTGCTAGCAAGTTGATAGGCAAGCGTCGCAAAGAAATAACCGGTCGTGCGCCGTTTCGTGTGCTTGCGGGAGAAAAAGAATGTTCCTGCGAGTCGCGTCTCTATTTGCGTCTGCTCTGTCACTTTCAGACTTTTCATCCTTTGAGCCACTGTGAATGCGACAGCAGACTTTCCGACGCCTGCCGTGCCGTGCAGCCAGATGATCTGATTCTTGTCTTTTTTGTCTAATAATCCATAGATGTAGTCGAGAAGGGCCACGCGGGTACCTGCCAAACATTTCGGATGGGGATGGCGTTCGCGAGAGTCATGTTCAGCACCCTTGACAGCGACCTGAGACAACTTCTCCCAAGTTCCTTCGGACATATCCAATAACTAATAATGAGATCAGAAAATGAGAGAGGATAAGATGAATTGACTCTTAACAAGAGAATGATGATAACAGATTGTGAGAAAGACCGAGAGTAGTGACGACGCTGATCAAAGGATCAAAGACCAAATCGCAACTTGGATCTTTGAGGGCGGGTAATTGCAGAACGATGTGCTGTAGTAGTAAGTCTGTCCAACGACAATGAGCTGACAACAAGATGATTAAACTCTGCCACTTACTGTAGAATGATTGAAGTTGTAAGGTGTAAGAGTCGTTTAATTGAGATCAGATGGATGTTCCACTGCTGTGAAAAACTCGCTAGATGGTAGTGGAATGCAAGAACAACTTGGCGCTTGTCTGAGACAGCGCTGGCGGCCCTGCACTGCACTGTACTGCACGTATCGGTTGCAATCTTGCAGACGCTTGTCTGGGCGTCAAGTAACATGTGCAGCCAGGAGGAAGGCGCAGCGCGTGCTGCATGACCTGAGATGATTTGAGACATTTGAGCTCGCAGCGCTGCAGTTTATTTGAGCTCGAGCTTGCAATATTCTCGAATTATCGAATGGACATAAATCACTTGATGATGGGCTAGCCCATGGTACTAGTCTAAGTTTGCAATGTTCGAAAAAGGAAATAAAATGAAGGGCAGCGGCTGTTGAAGTTTAATTTGTATTACCAGTGAGTGTCCAGCGCAGCTTCCTTACTCTATTACTGTCAACTGCCAAATAGGCCTCCATCCAGCAGAGACCACCCGTCGACTAAAACTGGTTTGTTGCGAAGTTGTATGTTCGAATGCATCTATGATTTTTAAAAAGAGTCGGCCGGACTAGTCCGGAACATAAAAAAGTGATACATACCAATAATATATTCATCGTCACCATGATGAGTTCCGATCCGAAATTTGCGAGCTCACTAGCCTCTTCCCCACATTCCCCCATTGTCTTGCTAAAGGTCTTTCAACTTGACGGTACCAATAAATCATCTCATGAACTCCATCTCTGCGGGTCGGGTCCATCTTTCGACTCGAAACGCCCTTGCCCGAGTCACGCAACGCTCTACCGGCCGCGTGCTCATAGTGCACAGGAATTATCATGATGAATCATTTGGATTCCGCAAAGCACGCGACTTTACCATCCCAGACTGTGCGTACACTGTTTGAATGGTTATTCCTGCACATACTCACCCGAATCCCTGATCAGACACCTCGGACCAGCTTACTAACCGTGCAACCAATGCTCCCCTGCTGAGGTATGCTGACTCTCTGCGCACGCATGGCCACAGAGCCGCATCTATCGACCCTCTTGACCTACTCCGTCGTGAGCGCGTTGCTGCACTGGACCCCCTCCGTTATGGCCTCGACGACCCTGACCGTACATTCGATATAGACGGGATCATCTGGACCGGTGAGGGCCATCAGGAATGGACCCTTGAAAACATCACTTCTTTCCTTAACTCCGTCTACGTCGGCCGCATTGCGTATGAATATATGGACCTCCCGAGCAAGACGGAGAGGCTATGGTTTGCCAAGCTATTGGAGTCGCAGGGCGCCTTGGAGCCCACGACTACCATTAACGCAGATAAACGAAAGAACATACACGCTCTGCTCGCCAAGTCAGAGGTGTTGGACAATTTCTTACAGGTCAAGTTTCCTAATTTGAAGAGATACGGACTTGAGGGCGGGGAGTCCATGCTTCCCGCATTGGACGCCCTATTTGAGGCCGCGTCCAAAGGTCAGTTTCTTTTCGTTCATGAGAATCACTGCTAACGCGCACGTAGCTGGCATAAATCAGCTCATCCTTGCTATGCCCCACAGGGGACGCCTTAACCTACTTACCGGGCTCCTGGAATATAGTCCTACTTCCCTCTTCCATAAAATCAAGGGCGGTTGTGAAGTCGACGAATCTTTGGGCGTTTCCGGCGACGTTCTCAGTCATCTTGGTGCGCATCCTACATGCCATATCTGCGAAAGGTCTGACTGGTACTCAAGTTGCATCCCCGACATTGCACTACGGCGAAGCTGATGGCATAAAAGTTTCACTGCTGCCAAATCCGTCCCATTTGGAAGCCGTGAGCCCTGTTGCGCTTGGCAAAGCCAGAGCGAAACAATATAGGTTGCTCAAAACCCTATCTAATGGCAAGAATGACCAAGACTGCATGCTTGGCGATAAGGTATTGCCACAGGGCGTCTTGTGTAGATTAAAGTGCTCACATGGGCCGCTAGGTTATGTGCGTTCAGCTGCATGGCGATGCTAGCTTCACAGGACAAGGGGTAGTAATGGAAACCCTTGGTTTAAGTTTGTCGCCTCAATACAAATTTCACGAGCCGTTAATGTTCAACGTCATATTTACAGGTGGTCTTCCACACTTCACTAGCGGCGGAAGCGTCCACATTGTCGTCAAGTATGTCTTTCAACCCTCTATCATTACTCTTCTAATCACTGCCTCACAGCAACAAGTCAATTGATACATATATCCCCAGAATGATACTGACGTACATTATAGCATCGGATATACCACTCCCGCCTCCTCCGCCCGCTCTTCCTTCTACTGCAGTGACATTGCCAAGATGATCAATTGTCCAGTTCTGCACGTCAACGGAGACTGCCCCGAAGGTTCGTCTCTACCTCGATCATCACTCAAACTTTTATCTGAGTACACACAGATGTGGTTCGCGCTGTCGACATCGCCTTTAAGTATCGCAACCACTTCCGCAAGGACATCGTAATCGATCTCATTGTTTATCGCCGCTGGGGACACAATGAGCTTGATGAGCCAGCATTCACGCAGCCACTCATGTACGAAAAAATTCGTTCCAGGAGTTCTGTCCCGAAGTTATACGAAGACAAGCTCGTCGTATGTCTAATTCCATTTTATGATTTTTTCAAGGGAGTGCTGATGGCTCTATGTTTCAGTCTGACGGTGTAATCTCAGTTGAAGCAGCACGAGCTGTCCGAGACAGCTACAAAGCCTCTCTGAATGCCGCGCTAAACGATGTAGCATCGTATGTTCCCCCTCCCATGAGCTTTGAGGGGGCGTGGAAAGGCATGGTTTGGCCAGCATCTCCCTCAGCACGTCAAGACAAGACAGGCGTGAGTCGTGCTGTGCTCAGTGAAGTTGGCAAAGCCAGCGTACATGTCCCTGAGGAATTTGTAAGCGCTGTGTATTTCCTGTATGAACAAAAGTGACACAGGCAACGTCCTACGCAGGAAATCCATCCGCGGTTGAACAGGCATGTAAAAAACCGCCTTAGGAGCATCGAGAGCGGCGAAGGGGTCGACTGGGCGAGTGCGGAAGCGATGGCGTTTGGCTCGCTGATGCTTGAGGGCTGCGATGTGCGCATTGCGGGGCAGGATGTAGGCCGGGGGACGTTCAGTCATCGGTACCGTCAATGCTACGTTAGTGTATAAGGGAGACTGACACACCTGTAGCCACGCGATGTTAGTGGACCAGAAGACAGAGGGCGTCGTTGTTCCGCTGAACCACGCGCTTACGGAGGCGAAGGGCAAGTTGGAACTGGCGAATAGTGAGTATCACATTTTTGTTCGCGATGTTTGTCTCATTTTTCTCGACAGGTTCTCTCAGCGAGATGGCCGTACTTGGCGTAAAACATTTTCTCCCCCTTCCTTGTTTCAGTCTAACACTATTGTAGTTTGAATACGGAGCATCTTGGGAACGACCTGATTTGTTGCCCATCTGGGAGGCGCAGGTGGGTTATTACTTCCCCGCGACTGCCAAACTCCAAACTAAAGAATTTTGTTTATGGTTCAGTTTGGTGACTTCTTTAACGGCGCACAAGTCATCATTGACACGTTCATTGCGAGCTCAGAGAGTACGTCTGCGTCTGCATGTTTGCGTGTTTTCTGTCGATGGCTTACTGCCCCAACTCAGCCAAATGGCTGAAGCAGAGCGGTATCGTCCTGCTCCTCCCTCATGGTCTAGATGGTGCTGGCCCTGAGCATTCCAGTTGCCGCATAGAGCGGATGTTGCAGGCAAATATGTTTTTTAGTCTCTAATGAAACGTCTATCAACATGTGTTTTTTAAGCTCACCAACGACTCCTACGTTGCCCAAGAAAAATCGAACATAAACATGCACGTAGTATTCCCGACAACGCCTGCACAGTACTTCCACCTTTTACGCCGCCAGATCAAGCGGAACTACAGGAAACCACTCATTGTCGCTGCTCCCAAGGGACTGCTTCGACTTCCCGTTTGTGCCGTCTATCTCGATGCTCTTCCTGCATTGCTAACACTAAACACGCAGGCTGCATCATCGAAGCTGACGGAAATGGGCCCCGGAACAACGTTCCAGCCTGTTCTCCAGGACATGGCCACCCTCGCCGACCCTAAAGCCGTCCAGCGCATCGTGCTGCTCAGCGGTAAAATCTACTACGACCTCGCAAAAGAGCGCGCAACGCGCAACCTCCAATCGCGTGTTGCCCTCATACGCATCGAAGAGCTCGCACCGTTCCCATTTGCTGCACTCAATGAAGCGCTTGCGCCTTATGCCAATGCTAATAAGCAATTGGAGGTGCTATGGGTGCAAGAGGAGCCTAGGAATCAGGGCGCGTGGGGGCATGTGCAGGAGCGAGTTGAGGAGGTATTGAAGGGATTGGGCATGAATGGTGGCGTGGCGTATAGGGGGAGGAAGGAAGACGCAGTGTCTGCGCCAGGAACTGGGAAGTTGTATGGGGCACAGCAGCTGGCTGTCATCGAGAGCGCTTTTCAGGGGCTGTGAATGGTTGATTTGGCATTTTGGGTCGTAGTACACGACTCTTTGATTCTTTGATCAAGTGTTCTTATCCTCCAACCAATTCCATGTAGCTTAATTGTGTTCATCATACTCCAGACACTAATGTTATTTAAATCTGATGATGCCACGATAATGGTTCATGCAGAACTCTCCGTCGCTGTGCATCCATTCCATTTAGTTGACGCATGTGCATGAATACTGGTCACTGATCAAAATTTCATTGCTTCTTCGAGCCAGGTCTGAGGATGGTACAACTGAGCCCTCATGATAGTTATATAAGTATTCATTACGAGGAGACTTGACGTAGATCGATATATACACATAGTCAGGGCTACCCCAGAGAACGAGAACGTATGATAATATTAGAAGCGTCAGGCCTGGATGGAACAGTGTTGATGATTGGTGCTTTGATAGAGTTCGCTGTCGAAATTCTAGAAGTATAGGGACAAGAGTTGATGGCTCTAGCCTTGTTAAAAAGTTGTGGGTTCCAGACGTCCAGTCCAAGTTTTTGCCTTGCCTGTTCGGCTCCATCTGTTAAAAGACCTGTATAGGCACGAGTCAAACGTGATGATCGTGGCTCGCGTCAAGATTCAGTAGTTATCCCGGGAAGGTAGAAATGTCAGCCAAATCAGAGGGAAAACCGGATACGACTGGCATGGAATGATTAACAGCATTCAGCTTGGGAGATGATCGAGCAGGATAGATCCCTTGCCGTCCTGAGGAGAATGATGACCTGATCATTACATAGTACGATACTTGGGATTGGTGAGGATGCGGATAAGGAACGGGAATACATGCTCTTGAGATGTGGAGTAGTGTGCGGCCTTGGAAGGGAACATTGGTAGTGCTCACCGTGGATAACCTTCCAGCGCTTCGCAAAGCAGAGCGGCCCCGTAAACCATCGAACATCGTAGAGAGGAACCCAAGGTTCAAAGAGTTTCTGTGCCTTCAGTGATAGGGGAGATATCGTTGTTCGAATACTTGGATGCTGTCACCTGTGGCTGAGATGGTCGGACATAAACACTGCCCGGAGCATTGGCATACCAGTTGACCCGTATTCGAGACAGTCCCAGGATGTTGCTGGAAAACAGTTTGCTGTTTGATCAATGTTTGTGTTGTATTCAACGAGTCTGACGGGCAGGTAGAGAGTACCGTGAATGATGACTCTTGGATGTGCGACTGCAATTTTCTAGTCCGAGCCTAGGGATGTTGCACAAATGTTTTCTGGGGCTGACGAAACAAACATTTGTACAACATCATCCCTTCAGTTGATCATAACTTGAAGCAGTTCTATCTTGAGGAACTTATGACTTTAGAACATGGTGCACAGTGGTGATCCAAGTGATTACATCAGCTCTGAGTCTCGCCGGAGGACGGTTGGAATATTTGGCACAGTACTTTCAACGAAAGACCCACCCATATTGTCGCAGCTGGACCCAAGCCTCGTGTTCGCTACATTCTCTGGGTAGGTCATAGTTTCCGGAACGGGGCAACATCAGAAACCCGTTTGCATCATGCAGGGCACGGACCATTTTACTTCTACTCAGTTGCTTAAAAGGGAGCTTCTTAAATACAACTAAGCGGTCACCGCTGGATCTAAAGGATCTACTTTTAACGTATCTTACCGCTTTACTAGCCTCTTCACGCACTTTTGCCACAGCGCCCTACCTTAGGGAAAGGCGAACTACGCGCTGTGTATTGGGGATGATCAGCCTAGGGCCAAAGTCTTTACCACGGTTGGCGCCGACCCATACTAATAACGTGCTTCAAGCGTCATTCCCCTGTGGCCCCTTTGCTTTGGCGAACCCATCCTTGCCCTGCAGTGGCAGCACAAGACATACCGTCAAATCGACTGCTGCTATGCATCAAGGTGTTTCCAAAGGACGATCTGAAGCACAAGTCTACAGCATTGTCAATTTTGAACATTGCTGATGCGAGACGTTTATATTATCAACGTCTCCATCAGCAATGCTGTGTCCGGCGACTAATTTCATTTTTAGTTTGAAAAGACATCTCTTGTCATTTCAGACTTGAAAAAGAAGTAGGTTTTGCCATGGTATGTCCTTTTCCCCTGCGAGCCTTTCGAGTAATTTGACTCCATTGGACATCTATAGGATCTAATGGCAAACGACTTGCGTTCGTCTTGCAGGTGGACTGTCCACATAGTAAGCGGTTGCCTTTCCTGGCTTTTAACGTCTCACGCCTCCGATTTTTATATCTGGGTGTATAATTTCTATTTCATACAGGGATTATCGGCGATCCGCACGTTCTCTCGGATGTCGATAAGGATGTTTTCGTCCGGGAGAACGTGCGGATCGCCGGATTTGGTTTGAGCCAGCTAGCTGCAGACGCAAGGCCCTTGGATCGACAAGGAGCGAATTCGACAAGTGTGGTGAGAACGCCGTACCGCATGGCACCGGAGTTCCTGTCCAATCTATCCAACCCCGGTTCTATAACATACGGACCACCCGTCGACTAGTGGACATTACTAGTACAAGCTGGTACATAATACCGCCCGAGGGAATTAGGCTGTATCTTGTTACGCCCAGTCATAAGGCGCGTTTTGCATCTTCCTTTGTAGCTATCTTACTGATACATTATTTTCAGGCGCCCTTTGAAACAGAGCACGATATATTGTTCTATGCTGCTTGGTGCACCAGCCATGATACACACAAGCAGTTCCCTGCCTTTCAAAATTTCCAAGAAATTTTCGCTGATTTGGTTTGGTGTAAGTTCTTATTGTCCATTTTCCAACACTGTTATTTATCTTTACCGCGGTAGCTGCTGGATCCCTTCCCGTCATCGCGGTACGGGTTCCTCGAGGTTTCAGGCCATGAATCATTCTTGTTTTCATGTGGCACGTCGCAATTTTTCGATGACACATCACAGCCCTCGAGCGCTCGGAAGTGCCAGAATCACTGCCAGACTTACGATGTGGCCAAGAGACAGCAAGAGTCTTGCAACGCTTAGCTTCCTGCCAGCAGCGCCCACGCGTTCCAAACATAGATTGGTTTAAGCCGGTATGAATCCTCGAGTTAATACTTATTTCATCGCAATGGTCTCCATTTCAATCACTTCATTCCATCACGTCTCCCTTTCTTGCTATAGATTACAACTTATAAATGCGCCTCAGTCCAAGATACCTTATTAGCACCTTGAACTTATAGTACTAGTCTTATCTAACATACATAAGCACGAATAGCCGCCGGTTTGGTGTCAATTGTGTCCTGTTCAATGTGTCAAACAAATTGCATCTTGGATTTCAACGTAGCACGACGACATTCGAAATAGCCCAATTGCTTCTATTATCATGGGACAATCAATCTCCTCACCGCATCCTGCGGCTGTAACGCGCACTTCTCTACTGTCATCATACCCAATGCATGATATGCCCAGCACTGGCTGTCCAATCCAGCACAACAACCCACCTGTTGCAAAATCCTCGGGTGGATGTCTTATCGACAACTCTTCACTTAATATGTTGAATTCCACAAACCAGATGCCCAATCTCCCTCAGAATATACCCGCAAGCTGTACCGCTACCGACTGAGTGTACCATGTCATCCATACCGCGTGTGGTAGATGGTGAAACGAGAACCGACATGCGCCAAATCCATCCCCTCAGCAGTTCTATAATGCACTCTTAGGGAAAGGTTTGGATACACCCGCTGAGCATGTTGAGACGGTGGTGGAAATACACAATTTCTTGAATGAGGGCTTGGGGAGAGGTGTTACAGTGGGAGCGGAGAGTTGCACAATACGTTGCGTGCTTGCTTTCCTTGTCGATTATGATTATCTTTTGTTTTTCAGGGAGGGTGACGAGGAGCCGCATCTTGCTCGCTTTAAGGGACGTCCGGGCGAGATGTCGCCAAAGGCAAGGTTTTGGATGCTAGCTGGCTGCTTCCTTTTGGATTCAAGCAAGTTTTTCCCTGCTGTGTGTTTGCTGAATGCTGACATCGGTATCGTAGCACCGAGCCTCTGTTTGATCGCCATGATTGGATATACGTCGTCCGCGCGATGGAACAGAGGTTCGCCGTGTCATCGACTACTCTGCACCGTCTACTCCTGACGGAGATCCAGGTTTTGCATTGGATGTTCGGCCTGCTCTCGACTCGTTTGAAAGCATCCAACAGCGTATGGCAGTGGGAATGGACGACGCATGGGAGGAGCTTCGTGAGAAAGGGTGTGGAAAGAGTGAACGTAGAGGTACGCGACAGGCGGGGTCGTAGGAGGTTATGGAGAATGCGCGCCGTACTTCTCCAATACTGGACCAGTCGTCCGACTGTCAATATCTATGTTGCTTTGAGTGAGCCAATGAACACCTCTCGTATTATACACTAATATGTTAGACTCGCTGTTGGAAAATTATGGCGTTGCTGACACAATTGTTTCCAGCTCCTTGACGTTGATCAAAGTAACGCTGAAGATCTGCATGCCATCCTTGATGGACTGGGTAGCTATTTGATGTGTTGATGTCACCTCCCTAATCTCACAGACTTGGGTTAGAATTCAAGTCAGACACACCTATATGTGTATCCAGTGGTGGGTGCCTGGATAGTGACTTGCTCTCTGATGGAACATTTGAGCGCTGGGAGCAATGAGGTGGTCCGAGTAGTTCTTCCTGTTAAAGGTGCATGCAGGATTATTGATCATTCATAGGTGACAGACAGTATTGCTCAACTAGCGCATGGGCCATAATGAATGAAGCTTCAGTCGGAGGGAATGAGAATCTCGGTTAGTCTCGATCAAAACGTATGCGAACCAAAATCCCTGCGGAGGGGCCTCCGTTGGTTTTGTTGTTTCGTCGAAGGTGATGCCTGTCAAGTACTTTATCCATTGGAGCTGACTGACTGAATTTAGCATCGATATTGTGCACTGTACGAATTTCTCGTCAAAGTCAATGATTGTTCTGAGGAGTTATAATGTTATGTGGACGCAATTCAATTACAATCACAGGTTAAACGTCCACAAATGAGACATCCGCTGACTCCGAAAATGAAAAGAACGAGAGTTTTCACAGGTAAATTCAAAGTCATCCACTTATTCTATTTGATCCACTATCCGTCAGGTCCACCTTACATTTACGTCCACATCCAATGTTTCAACTTTTGAGCCATAAAAGCTCGACCATTGTCAGGTTTCTTTCTTTCCCGTCATCTCTATCATCCTCCAATTTGAGCTCACACTCGTCTCACAATATTCTCTACCCATCGCATCGCAACCCCACACATCTCCAAATCTACCACTCAGATGTCTGGACTCAATGTCTCGCGCATCACGGGCCTTTCGACCAACCCTACCGACGACTTATCTCATCCTACTGCTATCTCTATGACCACTCAGCAGTCTTACCCAAAGGAAAAGGAACCGTGGCTTGACCTTTCCTTCTTAGGTGACCGTCATCATACGGAGAAAGATTTTCTTTGCAATTACTGGCGCCACACAGTAGCTGACGAGCAAATTATGCGGCTCGATTACTTCTTGGGTGTGATGGATGCGCAGGAGCGCGAACCTTGGCAAGGCTTCTCCAATGACTATGTGCCTTCCTGGGCGAAATACATGGAAGCCTGCCAGGGCGGGGAAGGCGACGATAACAGAAGTTACATTCTGGCGGACGGATTTATGTGAAGAAGGAAATAGAATGGCGCCCAGGTCCTGTCATGTTGAGGGTACCTAACAACAATTGGATAGGTGGTCTTGGCGAAGACCTGGTCGATTTTTCTATTGAAGATGAGGTTTGAGTTCCTACTGAAGACTAAACCACGCAAGACATCACCAAATCTACCCATTTCACCCTCTCCCTGTACCATCACCTAACACTTGTCCACACGGAATCATCGCTGCCCATCGTTTACCTGTCTGTCTCGACGGCCGAGCACGCGTCTCTGTTCATTCATATGCCAGTGTCAGCTACATACAATGTACAAGTATATCAACAGTTATCTCATCTTCTCTTCGAAGGATCGCACGTCTAAAACGGCCGGCGGGAACGGCGGACTGGTGGGAGTACGCTTCACACCAGGGCATTCGTGGATCCAGAGATGCGCTGGGGGTCCCCTAGACTAGATTGTACTGTCCTCCATAGAGTATGACTCTCAATAGGACATAAATTGGAATCAAACAATAATACTAATTACTATCATAATCCCCGGAGCGAGGAACTCGAAGGCAGTTAGATTGTGAGCAAGACTCTATGCCAAGCCACGCCAGGAAGTCGAGAGGACTGTCGAGTGCCATGGTTCCCAAATTCGTTCGCTTATTCCTTCATTGGCCAGCTGCAGTGCTCGTTGCATGCGCTCAGATCAGCTGTAGCATGTTCCTCTCTGTCCCGTTGTTCTCGAGTCAGCCGTCCTCTGTCGCGACCCACAAGCACTTCCGCATCTCGTTCTTTTTGCCACGAAGACATGCCAAAATTTCGATATCGCTCTTCAAAACGTTTGTCATTATCCGTTACTAGCATCATGATTCATATGCAAGAGTCACGAAGTTCCACTCTGTTCGCCTCTACTCGCAGCACACATTTGCAACTCCTTGGCCTCGAACTCCGAAGTCTGATTATGGTGTGTCTGTCATAGCATTGAGTCAGCATCTGCAGAACTATCGATACATGGTTCATGCGCTCAGCGATGTTGGCAGTACAGTGCCAACAACAATCAAACACGCGCTTGCCGAGTTTGCCAAGGTACTCTCCAGTGAACCTGATTAAACCATGTTCCCCACACTGCACTAACCATTCCCAGGCCTCTGACAGCTTGACCTGTGGATTTACAGGCGCATAGCTTGTAAGCTTCGATTTCTCAGGATACTGTAGTAGTCTGGTAGCTCAGGCTGTCGAGTGTCGGCCATAGTTAATGGACACGCGTTCAAGACCCCAGGTTGTTACACTTGACAAACGCTCATTCCTCTCACAGGTTTTTACTATTTCATTGCCCAGATTTCTGTGTGAGTGCGCATTGCGAAACTAATCTACCTGTATTTTATACTAACAAACGGCGAACAGCGAACAGTAGTACTCGTCATTTTCATCCACCTACGGTCTTAGTACTAGGCTTCATCCCCCTGCGTTCCTGCCAGTTCTCGTGTAACTTAATTGTAGCATCATAACATGGCAGACGATGTGGAAGAGTGTCGAGCGGCCTTGAGGAGATGTCCTCCCGGTCATTCTGATCGATCATTGTTTCTCAACGACCTCGCTGTCAGCCTGGGAGACAGATTCATGCAGCGGGGTGACTCATCTGACCTGGATGAGTCCATTGAGCTCCATCGGGCTGCACTACTCCTTCGTCCCCCCGGCCATTCTGATCGATCAAAGTCTCTCAGCGACTATGCTGTCAGCCTGGGAGACAGATTCACGCAGCGGGGTGACCCATCTGACCTGGATGAGTCCATTGAGCTCCATCGGGCTGCACTACTCCTTCGTCCCCCCGGCCATTCTGATCGATCAAAGTCTCTCAGCAACCTCGCTGTCAGCGTTGGAGACAGATTCACGCAGCGGGGTGACCCGTCTGACCTTGATGAGCGCATCGAGCTCCATCGGGCTGCACTACTCCTTCGTCCCCCCGGTCGTTTTGATCGAGCATCGTCTCTCAACAACCTCGCTGTCAGCCTTGGAGACAGATTCACACAGCGGGGCGACCCGTCTGACCTAGATGAGTCCATCGAGCTCCTTCGGGCTGCACTACTCCTTCGTCCCTCGGGTCATTCTGATCGATCATCGTCTCTCAACAACCTCGCTGTCAGCCTTAGAGCAAAATTCACGCAGCGGGGTGATCCGTCTGACCTAGATGAGTCCATCGAGCTCCATCGGGCTGCACTACTCCTTCGTCCCCCTGGTCATTCTGATCGATCGTCATCTCTCAGCAACCTCGCTCTCAGCCTTGGAGACAGATTCACGCAGCGGGGTGACCCGTCTGACCTAGATGAGTCCATCGAGCTCTTTCGGGCTGCACTACTCCTCTGTCCCCCCGGTCATTCTGATCGATCGTTGTCTCTCAACAACCTCGCTGCCGGCCTTGGAGACAGATTCACGCAGCGGGGTGACCCATCTGACCTAGATGAGCGTATCGAGCTCCATCGGGCTGCACTACTCCTTCGTCCCCCGGGTCATTCTGATCGATCATTGTCTCTCAACAACCTTGCTGTCAGCCTTGGAGATAGATTCACGCAGCGGGGTGACCCGTCTGACCTTGATGAGTCCATTGAGCTTCTTCGGGCCGCACTACTCCTTTGTCCCCCCGGTCATTCTGATCGATCATTGTTTCTCAACAACCTTGCTGCCAGCCTTGGAGACAGATTCAAGCAGTGGGGTGGCCCATCTGACCTTGATGAGTCCATCGAGCTCCATCAGGCTGCACTACTCCTTCGTCCCCCGGGTCATTCTGATCGATCGTTGTCTCTCAACGACCTCGCTGTCAGCCTTGGAGACAGATTTACGCGGCGGGGTGACCCATATGACCTTGATGAACGTATCGAGCTCCATCGGGCTGCACTACTCCTTCGTCCCCCGGGTCATTCTGATCGATCATCGTCTCTCGACCACCTCGCTGTCAGCCTTAGAGACAGATTCACGCAGCGGGGTGACCCGTCTGACCTTGATGAGTCCATCGAGCTCCATTGGGCTGCACTACTCCTTCGTCCCCCCGGTCATTCTGATCGATCAGAGTCTCTCAATGACCTCGCTCTCAGCCTTAGAGACAGATTCACGCAGCAGGGTGACCCGTCTGACCTTGATGAAACATTTAACCTGTTCTCACAACTCTCCCAATTATCTCATGCAGTCTCTCGTAAGGATCTCGATGCCGCCAAGTCATGGGTCACCTCTGCTGAGGAGACAAACCATGATTCTGCATTGGTTGCATATGAAACGGCGTTGAAATTCCTGGATCAACATGTCGCTCTTTTGTCATCTTCGTCACGTCATTTCGATGTTGTGAGCATGGCCACGGCTTCGCTTGCTGTGGATGCTTTCTCGTGTAGCATTCGTAATGGCGCGCTGGCAACTGCTGTGGAACTAGTGGAGCAAGGCCGTGCAGTATTCTGGACTCAATTGGCACGCTTCCGCACAACACTTGACGAGCTTTCTGCGGCTCATCACACCGGCGCAGCCTTGGCAGAAGAATTCAGGCAGCTTAGCTTTCACCTTCGCAACGCGTTCGATCAGTCTACTGGAGACCAGTCTCCGCAAATTCGCCAACTGACCATGGAATGGAATGACGTAGTTTCACGCATCCGCATGCTTCCTGACTTTTCTCGGTTTCTCCTGCCTCCCCTTTTCTCTGACCTACGGAAAGCAGCTGAAGAAGGTCCTGTCATCATTGTCAATGCTAGTCAGTACAGCTGTGACGCCTTGATTGTCCTCAGTGACCGAGATCCTGTTCACGTTCCAATTGATATCACGCAGACCGAAGTTTCTGATTTGTCCACCGAATTTCAGTCCCTTTCGAAGGAATTCGGTTCTTTTGATACCCAACACAAACTTATCAAGATCCTTCGGAAACTTTGGCATGACATCGTTGACCCTGTAGTACAAGCCCTTGGGGCATCGAATGTTCACCCTGGCTCGCATATATGGTGGTGTCCCACTGCCGAGTTCACGCTGCTTCCTCTACATGCAGCAGGACTCTACGAGAAGAAGAGAGACAGTTTGCCTCACATCTACATATCTTCGTACACCCCTACTTTGGCGACACTTGTTCGTGCAAGACGGCAGGTTTCTCAAGATGGGTCCCCGCAATATTTTGTTGCTATTGGTCAAGGGAACCCGGATGGAGGGAAGCCGCTCCAATGCGTCGCTCCCGAGCTAGCGGTTGTCGCCCAGCATCTTACGCCCATCGTGTCATCCTTCACGTCGCTCGAGGACGGCGATGCAACAGTCAAAGCTGCAGTCGATGTACTAAGCCATAACCAGTGGCTTCACCTGGCCTGCCACGGAATGCCGAATCGAAAAAAGCCATTTGAATCTTCCTTCGCGATGCGTGATGGGCCGTTGATGATCAAAGACATCATCCGGTCCGACTGGCGAAACCCGGAGTTTGCATTCTTATCGGCTTGCCACACTACTGTAGGCGATGAGAAGAGTCCTGACGAGTCGATCCATCTCGCTGCAGCTATGCAATTCTCCGGATTTCGCAGTGTAATTGGTTCTATGTGGTCCGTCGACGACGAGGTTGCACAGGAGGTTGTGTCTGCGTTTTACGGCAACCTGGTGGATGGCTCTGGGAGATTGGACTGCACGCGCGCTGCGATGGCGTTGCACAAGGCTGTAAAGAAATTGCGGCGCAATAATGTTCCATTGGAACAGCAGATTGTATTTGTCCACATAGGTGTCTAGTTTGAGGTACGCTTGCCGCATTATTGCATTTTATGTGACTCTGATTGCTTTCACTCATTCCTTCGCTGTCCTACCTAGATCTCAGTTGTTTAGTAAATCATGCCTGCCCGATATATTTTCTGTTTATTTCCTACAAGCTAACCGCTCGCCTGCGGACGTCCAGAGCATAAGAAGTTGCATTCTGAATTCTACCACTGCCATGAAGGGTGCACGACAACGCCATTATGCTCTCGAGGTTGCAGCGACTGAATGATTGTGAGACAGAGAAAAACAGTCGGAAGAAAGCGAAATTTTGAGCACAGAAAGGACTCTATGACAGGTGGAGTCACTGATGTATGAGTGTCAGAGAAAATTGAAGAACAGAAAGGAGCACGGGTGGAGCAGGAAAAGGGGCTCAGGTGGAGTGTGCAGTTGGCGACGACACGAATTAGTTCCGCGGGATCAAACGTCCCGTCCCTACAATATGTAGATAGATGATGAAAAAGTCTATGGTTCACCCAAGACAGTGTTCTGTCTCCGGTCTTTCTGATGATTCGTAACTGCTCTATTACCGATGTTCCCGTTCAAAGCTTGAACTGCATGGAGCTCGAAGAACGCTACATAGTTGTACAGAGAACCTCGGTTGGCTCGAAAGTTACCTGGTACGCTAGTATGCATATAAACGACAGGGCCTTGTGTACCATGCTTGGCCTTTCCACAATCTCGTATTTTCGTGTCTGCTCCTATGTAACGTTGTCAAATTTCGTATTTTTGATTTCACTGTTGACTCCATCTCACGTGATCGTGACTTTTTTTTTTTTTTTAAAATACATTTGTATACCGCGTCATGTACCTAGGACAAATAGCGGTCGCAAGCTCTGAGCCTACAATAAAGTGAGTTGAAAAGTGAGATGTAAGGAGTAGGACTGAAGGTGACCGGGTCAATATTGAAATAAAAGTGTTTCTGCTGGTTATTGTAAGAAGGATCGAGTTAGAGATGCACAAAGATTAAAGATAAGTTAACCATGGTCTGCAAAACCGCCTGGGACATCCTTGGAGAAAGCATGGGATTCAGCAATGAATTTTGTGAGTGCTTCGAGTCCAGACTTGGTACCGAGTATGACAGGTAGAGAGAGTGTGCGCGAGGCAGCACGCAAGTGGTGTCGGTAAGCATCGAAATTGGGACATTCTGTGAGTATGTGTGCGCGCGTTTGTTGAGGGTGGCCACATGGGCATGATACAGATTCAGCTGGGACGAAACGTGCATAGTACTCGCCACAAAAGAAGTGTCCGAGGAGAGTTTGGATGATGCGTGAGTGTGTTGCTCGGGTGCCGTTGAAAAAACGGTGAAAAGGTGAGAGTTTAGTGGAAGGGGGAGTGGTTAGGGCGGTGGCGGCAAGGTTGGTGTGTGAGCATGAAGCCCATTCAGTGCGCCAGGTCTTAAGAGCGTGGGATTTAGCTTTCTCGCGAGCCCAAGAAATGGTGGACGCGAAAATGGGATGGTGGTTGACGGCAGCTTTGGTGATACTGTCTGCACGTTCATTGCCGAAAATACCTTTGTGACCTGGGATCCAAATGAGTTCGACATCAAAAGGATTCGAGGTAAGGAGAAGGTTATCGACATGACGGCGGAATAGGATGGATGTGCCTTGAGCTGGGTGCACAGTGGTATCGGTGATGGTAGAAAGGGCAGCTTGATTGTCTGAGAGGAAAAGGAGATGTTTGATATGTGGATTTTGTGCGAGAATGTGGGTCACTGCACCAGCGCTACCTGCGAGTGCAAACATTTCTGCGTCATAAACTCCTGCGCGCTTGCCTAAGCCCCAGCACCCCACCCGAATTTCACGACCTTCTACATAAGCAACATATCCAGCGCCCGTACGACGTTGACCCGAAGCACGATGTCGTGAACCATCAGTGAAAACAAGAAGTGTGGTGGGGTCCTGAAGAGTGTTGTGGATGCGGGTTTTGATGGAGCGGATGTATTCCATGCGTTCACGCTGAGTCATTTGAGGGTTTGGGATGGTTTTGCGTAGGCGGTTGTCCCAGGGGTGATGGCGAGACCATGGAGGAGTATGATATGGAAAAAGGCGTTCTGCAGTAGGGGTTGTAAGACTAGCAAGATGATGTATGATAGTAAGTGGTTTGGACTTTGAAGCGGTAACAGTAGGAAGAGGAATAGGTACACTTAAAGAATGTTCTTCCCAATCTGAGGGAGTGCGTGCAAGTACTTGAGAAGAGAATGGTAAGGTTCGAAAGCGGATGGCTGCATTCATGGAAAGACGTTGAAGAAGGATGTGAATTGGGAGGATGGCACCAATGTGGTGCATGTCGGAAATGGGAGAGGTGCGAAAAGCACCGATCACGTGATCGTGACGTTGAACGAAATCTTATTGTTGCTTCTCACTCGCTACTACCATTATCGTGGACAGCACGCCTTTAGTAGGCACATATGTACGGTATGCCCTGGGCCGATCAGCAGTGGGAATATTTACCGAGTGACTCACTTCTGTACTCGGCCAAACAACCTGCTCTTCTTTTTGTACAGGAAGTTCATCACCCAATGATTACCTGGCCATGGCTTAGTATTGTGGCAGGGAAGCCAAAATACCTGCAAGCGATATCCCAAACTTGCACCTTACTTGCACCAGGCCGCGGCGGTCGCAGGTGAACGTTCGTGCGAACGGGATGGGCCGCACATCGACAAGCTTCATCATTCCTCGAGACTCGTCTGCAGCACATTACGGTTTCAGTTCAATACAAGCTGAACGCGGATGTGACTTGATGGTTTCGTTCCACCCTTAATATTGGGGACGTGACTCTGAATTGCTCATACTGGGATGTAACTAAACTACAAATGCAGAATGCGAAACTATTTTCAAACCCCAAATTCTTTCAACGACTTCAGACAACAGTCCGATTCCAAAATTCTCCATACTGGTAGTCATGCTGCCTAATCCATGCCATCATCCAGAAGTATCGGTGTGCGTGGGCAGTACGTTGGTTGGATAGCACGCACGCCAGATCCGGGTAACCAACAAATTGCACCGCGTTGTTAATCTCGGGCCAACACTCCAGCAGCCGACACATTTCTTCTTGCAGACCCACCAACTCCGCTCCCCCGATGATATTGGAAAACCCCCAGCACTTGAGATATCTGAGTGCATCGTCCACCCAGTCTTGGTCGTTCCACCAGGGAATATTATGTATGATGTCGACTCTTTGGAGGATTATCTCCATTTCGTCAAGCTCCTTCCGGCTCACGGTTCCAACGCAATGACTACCACGCAGGTTGTTCCAGTTTTCGAGAGGCTGGTGGAGCCTGATGTCGATGGCGTAGTTCGTTTGATCCCCGACAAGCTTATAGGTGTGCCCTTTCATGCGAGGACCGGTTCTGACCCAGATTGCCCATTGGAGAGGATAAGGCCGCAAAGGCGCTGCCTCGCCTTGCCAAAATTGGACAACTTCGACATTATAGATTTCAGGTTCGACTTGAAAATCAGAAGATACCTATGGGATTCGATAAGGTCACAGGTTGCTAGATTCAAGATACTGTGCTCACCGATGATTCAGACGGTACATCGGACACGGATGGGGGAGTATGAGGTTGGAGTCCATAGATTTCCTGTTGCACAAGCCCATGGAATTCGGTAAGTCGCAGTTTGCTAGATTTAAGATATTATACTCACAATAGAGTCGCCAAACCGCTGCATATTGTGTGAGGATGGGAGAGTATGAGGTTGGGTTCATCGATGACCTACGTTATGTCCAAACTCTTGTGGACTTTTGCTTTGTGGATGTGGACGCAACTCCATTGTCCACTCATTAATCTGTGGACCATGTTACGCTCGGCGTTGGTTAGACGTCTTAGTATCAAAGGTTCAAAGTCAAAGTCAGTGTTCTATAGCGAGTAAGCTAGGTTCTGCAGGCCCTGGTCTGCGTAGGTCAAGTTAAGGTATAAAGTAAGTAAAGGTATCGTATATATACTGAAGTTAAAGCGGAGCTTGAACTGATAGAATATGCTAGAAGGTTCTATGATGTCATCGCTGATGTCATATGGAACGTCAAGGAATAAAGAGAAAAATAGAACTGTAACATTACCCCCGTTTTAAGGCGAGTATGCACTGAATACTAAATAAAATGTCAAAGACGGTGTGCCCGTTTGTAAGCAGAAAGAAGTTCAGAAGCGTTACCTAGTTGCCTCTCTGTCATCCATTCGTTCTCGGAACTCGGGAATCCCTTCCACTTTACGTTATAGGAGCGTCTAGAGGCGCTGCCTCTGTGTCCAATAATAGCTTCGATCTCTTGTTCTTCTTCGCCATCAACCAAATCGGGAGGCGGTGCAATATAATTAGGACCGTGGACATCGGTCTCACGGTATGGTGATAATAAAGCGGCGTGGAATACCAGGTGAATACGCCATTGTGCAGGCAGTGCAAGTCGGTAAGTAACCAGTGATAGGACTTCTGTGATTCGGAAGGGTCCTTCGCGCTTCGGAGCAAGCTTGCGATTAGGATATCCGAGATGAAGGTTCTTGGCTTCTAGCCAAACGCGGTCGTCTTTAGAGAATGGTACGAATTTAGATGTGATTCGTTGACGCATAGTGTTACGTGCGAGTTCGTGAGCGGCTAGCGCTTCGTCGCGTGCTTTGGTAAGCAAGTGAAGACGTTGTTCAATATTAGGGATGTCGGTATGGGGAATAACGTCAGGGAGGTGTTTCGGGTGATACCCCATCATGAGGTAAAAGGGAGATGCATTGCGAGCGGAATGGTGTCGCGAGTTATGGACGAACTCTGCGAGTGGGAGCATGGCTGCCCAACCAGTCTGGTCGTTAGCGCAGAAGATCCGGAGGTAGACTTCGAGTTCTTGGTTAACTCGTTCGGTCTCTCCATCACTCTGGGGATGGAACGCGGTGGAAAGGGAGTTCTTGTATCCGAGTAGTCGTCCGAGTTCGATCTGGAATCTAGAAGCGAACTGAGGTCCGCGGTCAGAGATAATTTTATCATAAAGTCCAAAACGTGAGAAAACTTTAGAAAAGAAAATGTTCGCTACGCCTTCGGCGTCAATAGTCTTACGGCAAGGAGTGAGAATTACCCCCTTCGAAAGGCCATGGTCTACTACGACCATGATGGAGTCGAAGCCATCAGAAAGGGGTAGGTCGGTGATGAGGTCGGTGGAACAGTGAGCGAATGGTCGGGTGACCAGAGGAGCGGGAATCGGGAAAAGAGGAGGTGTCGACGGGTGGGTGTTTACTTTGTTCTGTTGACAAACTGCGCAACCTTCAACGTAATTCTTGACAAAGGTTGAAAGGCCGGGCCACCAATAGTCGCGGGATAGGAGTTCCTGGGTTTTGTAACGCCCAGGGTGTCCTGCGGTGGGGGAATCGTGATGGAGCGATACGAGATCGCGGCGGAGGGTCAGGTTCGGGGGAATGTAAGTAAGTCCTTTGTATCGTAATAGTCCGTCGCTCAATTTCCAGTCGGAAAGAGCAGAGCGGAAAGGAGGGGGAATAGAAGGGTTCGAAAAAGAGTCTGAAACATGAGTACGTAAAGGATCATCGGCCGAAGCGGCGATGATGCAGTCCAAAAGAGAAAGTGAGATACTATTAACAAAGAGCGAATCGGGAAGAAGTTGAATCGCTAAATTGTCCTTTTCGATGTGATCATCAGGAAGGTGATCCTGTCTACGAGATAATAGGTCCGGTATCGTGAGATCTTTCCCAGGAACGTGGGTAATCTTTAGTTCGAATTGGGAAAGGTATGTTTGCCAACGAGCCTGTCATCGGTTCAAGTCGTGAATCTCTCTGAAGTAGAGAAGATTCTTGTGGTCCGTCTGTACTAGAACAGGGAAGGGGGAACCTTGTAAATAATGTCGCCACGCTTTCAAAGCGCGTACGATGGCGAGTAGTTCTCGATCATAAATCTGATAATTACGTTCAGCAGTATTGAACGATTGAGAGAGAAAAGAACATGGTAGCCAGTTACCGTTGGCGTCTTGTTGTAAAAGAACGCCTCCTGTCGCATAAAGAGAAGCATCGGTGGCGATGCTGAAGGGTCGATGTTTGTCGGGGATTTGGAGGATTGGTGAGGAGGTGAATATACACTTCAGCTTATGAAAAGCTTCCTCGCGTTCGGGAGTCCAAATGAAGTCTTCGTCTTTCTTGGTTAGATCGATTAGAGGCCGTGCGATGCTGGAGTAATTAGCGATAAAGCGTTGGTAAAAATTAGCAAATCCGAGGAATGACCGGACTTCCTTCACTTTCGTGGGAGTCTTCCATTCGGATATACCTTTTAACTTAGCCGGGTCCATTGCTACCGAGCCGGGTTTAATGATCATGCCGAGATATTCGATTTCTTGCACGTTGAAGGTGCATTTTTCGGGTTTGAGGTGAAGTAGGTTGTCGCGTAATCGTTGGAGTACCTTATGAGTCCTCTGTTGGTGAGTTTCGTAATCGTTGGAAAAGATTAGTATGTCGTCCATATAAATGATAATCCATCCTTCCTGGATCATGTCTCCGAACAAATCGTTCATCATAGACTGGAAGGTGGCGGGCGAGTTACACATGCCGAAAAACATTACCGTTGGTTCAAAAAGTCCGCGGGCCGTCGCGAAGGCGGCTTTCCATTGGTCAGAAGGTTTCATACGTACGTTGTTATAGCCCCATCTGATGTCCATCTTGGTGAATATCTTGGCGTCCTTTAGCTTATCTATGAGATTGGAGATTAGCGGTAAGGGGTAGTTATTCTTAACCGTGTGTTCATTCAGGTAGCGATAATCTTGGCAGGGTCGTAGAGAGCCGTCCTTCTTGCCGACGAAAAAGAAGGGTGATGATTGGGGTGATTCCGAGGGAACGATAGTTCCCTTGGCCAGGTGTTCGTCGATAAACTCGTTCATAGCCTTTTCTTCTTTTGCGTTGAGTGGGTAGATCTTGCACTTACGCGGTTCGAAGGTGTCCTTGAGGTCAATTTTGTGATCGAATTTCCTACTGGGTGGGAGTGTTCCATTAGCAACATCACCAAATACGTCCTTATACATCTGGAAGGTCTCGGGGACGAGTTCTTCAAAGGTCTTCTTTGGTTTCGGCGCCTCTTGAGCTAGCGTCTGCGAAATGTTGTCTGTCTTCCTAATCAGTGTGCCATTGACGGAGAAATACCTGTGGTCGGAGGGAATATGTTCGTTAGTGAGGGGGGATTCAGGTACGATACTTTCCGTGTCGTAGACCCCGAGACTATGCGATCCTTTTACGTAGGCGATAAGGATGTCTTCAGGGTCCGACTCTTCTTCGGTGTCATCTTCTTCGGTTTCTAGGAGGTCAGGGAGGTCGTGAGAGAAAGAAGTGGGGTGGGTTTCCTGTGCAGGGTCCCATTCTTCTTCGAGATATTCTTGTGCATCATAAAAGATGTCTTCTTCGTCCGTTTCTTCAACGGAGACCTTGCACTCGCGTAGGTGTACTTTTTCCACGGTCCAATCAATCTGTGGGTTCTCTTTCTTAAGCCAGCTAATTCCCAGAATAGCGTCTTCGCCTCCCAAGGAGGTGACAAAGAAGCGCGTCTTCATGGGAATATCGTGGATAGAGAAGGATAGATTACAGTACCGTGTGATTTTTCCATTTTTGTTGAGCGTGCCATCCACGTTTCGTACGGGTATGGGCTTATCGAGTTCGTGGGATTTGATTCCATTTCTTCTGACGAATTGCCAGTCGATGAACTCTCCTTCTGCGCCACAATCAATGAGTGCGGCGGCTTCGGCGGTTTTCTGTGACTTAGAGAAAATAGTAAGCGGAACTTTAATAGAAGTTGAGTCGCCTATAGATTGTACTAAGAGTCCTATTCTAGGGGTTTCTAACGCCGGTGTAGATTCCCCATCTAAAAATCCTCTCCTTCGGATTCTTTCGCCTTACCCTTCTTGGCTTGGCGCGCCTTAAAGGCCTTCCACTCTTGAAATTCAGCGTAGTCGTCATCATGGGATTCCTTGACTACCTTCTTTGCTGCCGTCACCGTGGGGTGGTTCGGGCAGTCTTTAGCGAGCCCCTTCTTACCGCACTTGAAGCAGAGGCCGTTCTTGCGCCTGCGTTCTCGTTCTTGAGGGGTGAGGTACGTCTTTCTCGTCCTCTTCTCTCCTTCACTGTCTTCTTCCATCTCCGTGCGATCTATATCCATCGCGTACGGATCCTTTGCCTTGGAATAGGTAGGAGGGTGGATAAGCGTCCTCCTTACCTCTACATCAAGGGCTTTATCAAGCCATCCATCGAGCGTGGTAGGGATCGTCTCGAAGGCTAAAATGGCCGCTACGATTTCTCGTTTGAGCCCGTTTCTGAAAAACATGATGCGGGTCGCTTCTTCAGCAATGCCCGTGTCCCAGAGAATGGTTCTAAATATAGAAGCGTACGATGCAACACTTCCTGTCTGTTTTAGTGTGGAAATGCGGCGGATCGCTGTCATTCCGACATTCTTCGGGTAGAATAGGTTCTTGAAGGCTTCTTCTGCCTTCTCGTAGGTGCCGTAGTCCTTGGTGACCGAGGCGTTCTTAAGTTGGCCTTCGGCCCACTTTCCTGCTTCTCCTTTCGTCATACGACTAAGGAAGAAGATGACTTTCTTCTTGTCGGTGTTGTAGATATCGTCATTCATATCTAAATAGGCATTCATCTGGAGATGCCATGTCTGCGCAAAGTGGGTGTCGCCGCTGAAGAGCGTGGGGGCGGTGCCAATTTCTTTAGGCATGTCGTCTGAGTCGATAGGGGGTATAGGGGAAATGGGTTCGTAGGAATGGGTCCAAAAGTTCCACCTATGTTCTGCCGGTGCGTTGGCGTTTCTGTAGTCTGACCACTCTTGAAGGGTCCGGACGTTTCCTTGTTCGTCGGGGAGTGTGAACGCTGATCGTTCGTCGTTCCAGATAAATCCTGGAGGAACTGTAACCGAAGTCGTGATGTCTGGTGTCGTGGACGAGTTCGAGTGAACCGTCCGGTATGAAGATAACTTGACCTTTTGTTACGCTCGGCGTTGGTTAGACGTCTTAGTATCAAAGGTTCAAAGTCAAAGTCAGTGTTCTATAGCGAGTAAGCTAGGTTCTGCAGGCCCTGGTCTGCGTAGGTCAAGTTAAGGTATAAAGTAAGTAAAGGTATCGTATATATACTGAAGTTAAAGCGGAGCTTGAACTGATAGAATATGCTAGAAGGTTCTATGATGTCATCGCTGATGTCATATGGAACGTCAAGGAATAAAGAGAAAAATAGAACTGTAACAGACCACCGTTGTCTTTTCGAACGAACCGCCGTTCAATAGTTGATTCAAATGCATTTGGATGGCCTTGTTCTCTACTAGGATAAACCCCCAAGGCAAGCCCACGTCCCGGGCCTGTGTTTCCCCCCGCTCGTTGTCATCCCTTCGAACGTACTGCGCGGAATTTTTATGTACGTACTCAAACCATCCCATTAAAGCTCAACCTAAACCTCCTCGATTTACTGTTGATCGCACTTAAACATCCAGCGGGTATGTCCTACCCAAAAATGACATCAAAGCATCACGATTCGAAATACACCGGTCATGGGGCTGATGAACCAACGTTGTCTTGATTCTTGTGGAATTTACAACTGCAAATATTCTGTAGGTACCCTCGCACGATGTATTTTATGTTGACAAGTCCATATACAGCGCCAATTGCACCAGGATACGGGATACGAAATAGGAATGCGAGTAAACTGCTTACATTCCTCAGGCTAACAGGATTAATTCAAAATCCTCATCATAGAAAAAAGTGATACAAGGGAGGACCCAGAAATATACTACTGTTGATATTGCTATCGCTTTTTGTAATCTGGAAAAAAGAGGTAGTCATGCTCGTTATGTATGTGAACCATGGCATTGTAGCTGAGGCCCGGTGACAACAGGACCAGATTCAACAAGCCGTGTCCCTAACTGCAATAGGAGAACTCCGAAGCGGGGCAGAACTTGACGAAGGAGACGGTTTTGCAAGTAGACTGTATACACATTTACCGCAAGGGATCATATCATGAGTTTGTACTGCAGACAACGATACCAACTTCAGTCGACTGAACGACATACCTTGAATATTGTAGTAAAATGTCCAGGGATCTTCTAGGTGCTCACCGGTCGATATTACCGCAAGGCAGCGAAGAAGAACTGCTTTAGGGTCGCTCGGGGAGAACTCACCCTGGGGTGAATATGTGCGAACGAAAATGTTTGTCTGACCGTGGCTGTTCCCAGGAAACCGAGGCTGGTTGGTTAACCAGATGACTTTCTTTCTTTTATTGAAACAACTGTTGGCACGAAGTGCGTCTAGCGTGTGCAGGATTTCGGGAAGAAACACTGAAAGAGTAGCATGTACTGCAGCATCTACAATCTGAAGGGGGTTTGGTATTGATGCCGTGGAAGGGATCTTCGTGTGATAACTCCCTGTATAGAGTGGAAAATCTGAAAGCAGTGACCAGTTCCCCGTGTACGTCGATGGCGGTGCGCTAAACGGCCCCCTACCCAGTATAAGGATGTCTGCTTTCCTCGCTGAACCTAGCCAATATGTTTCGCGAGACCTTACGCCACTGAAGGCATGGATGTATGGGACAGAATATTCCGGCGCTTCGGGGCTGGGCAAGGCGAGAAGGGTATCCGACAGGACGTAATTGGCCAACGATGAACCAGTTTGCACGAGCTCTTCAACTGATGGAGAACTGATATAGCGCATAAGCTCCTCTTTAAGGACGGGATTGTTGCGGGTGGTCCGCAAGCAAAGATGATGGTGGGTACAGAACTCCTTTCCGAGGCATTGAAATCGTTTCCCTTCGGTATTTTTCTGGTGATCGAGGAGGAGGTTGTGGAAGCGGTATATATGCTCGCCACCTACCATTGTCAGTCTCTTTCCTGCGAGAAAAGAACACAGACACGAGATGGGCTTGATGCGAGAACCAGACATGTTGTGCCAGATCTGAGCGTCATCTGAAGGGGGCACTATCGATGGCAGGACAGGCGGTGTGGAAGTCGCGTCAATAGCGCTATGTGATAAGAAACATGAACCAGATTGAGAGAGGCCATAGAAACATCGCAGAAGTTCTTGAGCAGCTGCGTCTTGCTTGAGGAGGCGTGCCGCAAAAATCTCTTCTACTTGAACGGATTGGTTCATATAAGAGCGTATATGTCCATCCATGACATCATCCAGTGTGTCCAACATCTCTGCTGCGACCGTCCAGGCGGCGCTCTTGGGTCTCAAGACCGGTGTTGAAGTTAACCAAAGCCAGATCACAATAGCACAGATGAATAATATAACCATTACCACGCGATGTGAGAGTCTCCGCATCCTCCTGAGCCTGATACCGTTCAGTGACCGTTCAGTGACACGAAATTTTTAAGCTCCGCAACTACAAACGAAATTGAACGAATGTACATCAATCATGTCATGATGTATCGATAAATACTTCACTCGATCCACGAGTCAACCCTCAGATCCACCAGCGCACCCAACTTGCCAAGCTGCTTCACCACCTCCCTCGTATCAAATGTGCGGTACCCCGTCGCATCATTTACAAGTTTCCTATATCCCATCAAATCTCTTGCGTCCTCCTTCACCCCAGCTTGTTGAAGTCCATAGCGAATGACCACCGCAGGCATCGGCAGCCCACTCGCACGCCGGAGACGCAACCACTCGGAGAGCTGTGGGAGGTAGTGGAATTTTGTCATGGGTGGCATTTCAATTGTGAGCTGCTGCAGGCGCGGCCACAATGGCGGCACTTTCTGGTCGTATGACTCCAATACGAGGGAATCGGCGATCTCCCTGACATCATGGTCAAGTATAACTTCTGTCACATGAGGGAGCGCGGTAAAGATAGAGCGCATATCTTGCCCGGGCCCATAGATCGACTGGAGCATGTTCTTCATTGTCAGCTTGCACACAGTCGGGAACTTCGGTGCCTCGTCTTGCGGGGGGAAGAATGCTGGTGAGGAGAAGTCGATAAGACTGTCTTCCTCCCATGTCAACGAATTGCCGTGGACAGAGAGGTGATGTAGATTTGGGGCGGCAATGGTCCCGAGGATGCTACTGAGATAGGCTGGTTTCTCTGCGCCCATGATGATGCGGAGAGTTCGGAGAGCAGGAAGTATGATGGGGTCTAGTTCGTTGTCTGTTTTTGCATGCTCCACAAAAAAAACCCGTCGGTGTACCTCTAGAGAAACGAGATTTCGTGCACATGATAGGAAGCTACGAAAGACGTCGAGACTGTTTGAAAGCGGAGTGTGGCTAAATTGACGCAAGAAGTTGAGACTGACATGTCTCAGGGATGATGCATCAAACTGCTCAGGCAATATGTTTGAGTCGCACCCCTCCAGTTTCAACATCTTCAGCGAGGGAGTGTACGTGGTCGATAGAAACCGGAAGGATTCATTCAACGAAGTGATCCAGCCACTGCTGTGACAGATAATCTCAACCTCATTCAGTGCTGGTGCGTGAGGGAGACCCAGCTCTGACAGCACAAAGCCGAGGAGGCCCGAGTGATTATCCTTCTCATTGATAATTTTGAGGCTCCTCCACCTGTGGCTACACTTCCGTAGGACTGGGAGGCACGCCTTGGCTCCATCAAAGGCCAGAGTCCAAGCAGCCTGGCCCCATGGATCTGGTGGCCTTGCAACATATATGACAACGTCAACTAGCGCATTCCCAGATCTCGCCACATTCCTTTCGAGATGTTCCCTAGCAAGGTCGCCAAACTTTGTCATCATGTGTAGGCGCGTCTAGAAACGAGAGGTACTGAGAACAAGTGACCGCCACCCACGACAAACACTCGCGAGTGCCACACAGTCGAGGCGCAGCTGCTCGTTGGTGCAGTAAATGTCATCTGCGACTGCCTGAAAGATGACAAGGAGGAGATCATCTGGTAAAACCGAAATCGAAGAAACAGAAACATATTTTATCTGAAATATCTGAAAGGAGGATTTGGTCATTCTGCCGTATAACACCAATTCAGCTTGAAAAGAACCATAGAGGGGGGGTTTTGCGAGATGGGTGATAGGTGAGTGATTAGTAGCTCCATGATGACACGAGCTTTTGAGCTGGCAAACTTAGCAGAAGGTGGGTACATATGGCAGCGTCATCGAGAAATTCGGCTGGTTCACATGGGAATCCATACAGACTGTCACCAAGAGCTTGGCAGCACTGTTGGCAAAAAAACCTTCAATCTGCGGCGATTGACGGCTCACATATGTATGTTATGTTGGCGTATGATACTTGATGTTCCCTGGTGTATGATCAGATATGGTAGATTTGACGTAGTGTCTCACCAGATTTGTGACTCAAGATCTCCGTCAACATTTGCATATTTGGCAGCGCCTTCGAGGTCCGCGGCAGCGGTAGGCGTGCCACAGGGCTTTTACTGGTTGGTTGAAGTGAATATAAGCCTATTGCAAACTGTTCCGAAGGCTTCTTTCAACTGTGGGTAATAGTCTGGATTATCTACGTGTGCCAAAGGTTAACCACGCACCTACCCAGTGATAGTATCGAAGGCAACATCCGGTAGTAGACGCGTGTGTAAAAACCTAATGGAATCCAGTGGGATGCTCCTGGAGTGGCGCAATTCAAACTCCAGGATTCTATCAATTCCACGCCTTGTAGGGTAGTGGGACTCCTAGGAGAAGCACTGTGCGAACCGACATGATCCGCACGACCACCACACCGCCCACCGCTATCGAGGCGACCGCTGGAAGGGAATGCGAAAGTTCGCCTCGTTTGGCCTTGGGGTTTGATTACGCCATTCCATGATGAAATCCAGTAACTTTTGCGTGAAAAAAACCACAGGGCTAAAGAGGACCTTAAAGACGCGATGTGTGTCACCAGAGGCACTCCGGAAGATATTAAACAAGCTTACCTCAAATATAGGAGACTTTGCCGTGGGAGACAGAGCGATGTGAATTATTGTCACGCAGGAGCTCAGGGGTTCGACGAGCATATCGATGGACGCGCCTCAGATGGCTGAGGGTGTCGTATGTTTTTATCTTCGTCGACCCATCGTCAATTACGCATCCTGTCAGCCACAGTACAATACTTATTAGATCTGACGGATACCAAAGTGCCGAAGAACAAATGCTCCGGACTTCAGTCACTTCATACAAAGTCTGAGATCTGAATCCACATGCGGTACTTGTTACCGTTATCAGCGAGAGCTAGCAGCACCGCCGCATCAGCCAAGATGATCAGTCACTGACTCACCGTCCCACAAAGGCGTCACTGTATTAGGATGCAATCAGATATGTGCACGCTAACATGCTTCCATTCCAACACAACCTAAAAAATCGGTGCCATCACGCTACCCTTGGAATGGCAGCCCTACAAACAACCCACTCACTCCACAAGGGCATTGCTACAGCATACCACTGTCTAGCAGAGCGAAATTTTGAAGGCAATAAATGCCACCCATCCCCTATCCACAAAACTTTCAATGAGTTCAAAATTAACTCCACAGAGACCATCCAATCCGTACGACACCTTTCGGAGTTGACGACGGACGTTGAAACCCATATAGCAGAAACGAAGGAAAGGGCGTACAAAGAGGACGAGATGGCAAGGGAGGAACTGAGAGCTTACTCGGACGGATCAATGATAGATGGGGGAGTAGGAGGTGCAGCGGTGTTGATGGAAGGAAATCGGAAAATCAGAGAAAGAAGGTTCTATCTGGGAAGCGCAGACAAGTACACAGTCTACGAAGGAGAGGTGGTGGGAATGATTCTGGCAGTGAAGCTACTGTTGGACGAGAAGCTCAAAAGGGGAGGCAGAAGGAGAACCATGGCACTAGGAGTGGATAATCAAGCAGCGATCAAGGCCACAGGCGCGTCCCAATCAAAGCAAGGACACTGTCTCATGGATTTTTTCCACGACGACCTCCATAATCTTCTCCTGTATGACAACAACGACAAGTTAATCATACGCTGGTCAGCCGGACACATCGGCATCCCTGGAAACAAACAAGCAGATGAACAAGCCAAAAGAGCAGCGAGAGGAGAAATTTCAGAGACCCACCTACTACCCACATCACTCTGTTCGCCCAACGATACACCAATTATCCTCAGAGAGCCTCCGCTGCGAGGAAAGAAATGAATCAGTACACCATTTCCCACTAGGGTACCCAGTAACTTGAATGCAAGACGCCGTGCAGCCATGACAGCCGAGCTCGGGAAACGAGCACAAGCAGAAACAGCCCCAAGGGTGAGCCAAGTGCCTTACCATTCAAAAAACCCCAAACACTTTAAGACGGTGCTTATCATCCTCACACAAGCCTGGACCAAGATTAAAGTACTATCATGCCATAAATGCACATATACTCACATAATCTACTATACTGTACCGTCTAACATAGGGCCCTGCCCCAACGGACAATAGACAAAGCTTTTTTTTTAGATCGGCCAAGATTTGTGAATCTGTCGGAGGGAACATGCACAATTGATGAGTTCATGTGACTAATAGAGAGCAGCAAGAGATAAGTATGGCGCAAATGCGGAGGCGACCCAGCATAGGAATACCGTCCGGATAAATAAAAATGCAGGGCCTAGTAAGCCTAGGCGCAAAGGCTGATGCTGCAGAAGTTCGCTAGTGGTCAACAGAATACAAAGGGGATCGTGAGTGTATTGCCAGAGCAGCGCAGTGACAACGATGTAAGGATTCGCCTCGCTGGCAATTGTGTCCACTACACACGGTGCGCGTATAGGCGCGTATACGGGTCATGCAGTTGAAACCTTCAAGCTTCGAAGCTTCAAGCCTGGCGTGTGCACACGGTAGAGGCCATCGACCGAGTGACCATCGATGTGTTGCTATAGAGTGCTAATGGTAGTAGTAGTACGTGTGCAGTGACGGTGTTTAAAATTCTGGTTTGTGCGCACGGTCCGGTTATTCCACTTCCTTTCAACTCGCTCTCATCAACTATTCAACTTGCCAGGACGGCTTCGCGCAAGTAATTATGCACCATGTTTCAGCATGGCTACGGCCAAACTAATGTCTTTGCAGGTTTGCTCAAACATTTTGTGCTGCTCTGGGGTGGCACGTGGAATCTCATTAGTGACTGCGTTTCCATTCTATGTGAGACTATGCGTGCTTTGTGCGTCGTCGACTCGTCTTTTGGCAGAAATTCCACATCATCGCGTTGGATCTCCAAATGCATGAGTGAATTTCCACTTGTCATCGATTCATCCCCCATTTGGCCCGTAAACCGCCTTTTGCAAATGCTGTAGTAATCCCCAAGTAAAGGTGTCGATACACACAATCGTCACAGACAAGTTTCGATTCTCCTTTGGGTTGCGGGTTCCCGAGAATATTGCAATTTCAATGCCTCGCATTGTCATGGTTGAGCACACCCGGAAATGTTTGGCAATCAAATCAATGTCTTGAAAGTGATGGGCTTGATGGCGCTCAGCTAAAATGACACGTTGTCTTGGGACAGTGTAAAGCCACAAGACGCGATACTGACAAGAGGCAAGTCGACAGAGATAGAGTTGAATATAGTGACCCACTTGGGAAATCGAGAGCAGTAGCGACGAATAATGTTCGTTTTGTTTTCGCCTGGAAAGCTGCGTCATTCGTGAACGAGCAAGTGTAAAGCTCGAAAAGCAGAAATCAGAATGAAATGACACTTTTGAGTCTCTACTCTGTGAGTTTGGCATATTCTGGTGCCCGTCTCCTTGTCCCTCTGTACTGCTGCTTGTCATTACTCACCAAATGGCTCATCTCCACGATCAAGTAGCTCATTCCACGATCTTTGAAGTTTCCCGATGACTTCTCCACTGCCTAACATGCGATCGATCTCGTAGGTTGCTTCGATTTCCACTGATACGCAGGCAACACAAGTGATGATCTGTAAACCGCACATCAATTCACAGAGAAAGTCCAAAAACCCACAGGGTCGCAATATCGTCCGACACTAGACATTTGTTGGATGATACATTGATAGGGCTGTGATGGCTGATTCCTATTGATGAACTACGTGAATCCCGACGGCTTGAAAGGGACTTGACAACTGCAGATGGAGCGTGAGGCTCATTGGAACAGATATTCGGGTTCAGTATATCGCTCGTCTAAGCCACTAGAAACGAATGGCAGGACATGTGGCATCGAAAATTCAGAGGGTACAAAATGAGTGGTAGGAGAAGGCGGAGGGTAGGACTGTCGAAATTGGAGATCGCCAATTAGGCTTTGCGGAAGAATCTGTGCTAAGGGTCAGTCTTCAGCGATGGTGCTTGGCTGATTGCACAAGATGTAGGGTTCAGTGCATTTAATACAGGTAGCCAATGCAAATGATACTCACAAGACGAGATGTGATTGAATAATCATTAGATGCTTCCGCGGAGTCTCAAAAAGTCAAGCTAGGACGCGTCTGAAAGTCTTGGTGTTGCGCATCGGAAACCATGTCGCTCAAGGTACCAAAGGCCAACAACATCCAGCTTTTCAAGGATGGCTACAAGGTATTTTTGATACGTCCGATCTTTCAACATAACGTCCGATAACACTGTTGCAGCACCTCCAGGGCCTTGAGGATGCCGTCCTTCGAAACATTCAAGCAGTCTCAGAACTATCAGATCTTGTACGGACTAGCTTTGGTCCAAATGGTACGTATCCCATCTTTATAATATGTCTATTCTGACCTCTCTGTTAGGCCGCAATAAACTCATAATAAACCACCTTGGCCGCCTTTTCGTAACATCCGATGCCGCCACCATCATTAGGGAGGTTGAAGTCGTCACCCAGCAGCCAAGCTTCTTGTCATGGCCTCGCAAGCTCAAGAATCTGAGGTATGTCCTTTTCCATCTTATTTCATCTCTACTTAACTTAGATCCAGATGGGTGACTCTACCAACATGGTCATCATCCTCGCAGGAGAACTGCTCAAGAAATCGGAGAACCTTCTTGTTATGGGCCTCCACCCTAGCGAAGTCATCAAGGGATATGAACTCGCATGTGTTAAAGCACTTGCAGAACTTGAAAGTGAGTCCTTCTTCATCTGGGTTACGTTTCCTCATGTAGTTCCTGCAGATCTATCAACGTCCAGCCTACCGTCCCCTTTCACGCAGGAATCCCTCATCACAGCCCTCAAACCCGCTATCGCATCAAAACAGTACGGCTACGAAGATACACTTTCATCGTTGGTCGCAGAAGCCGCACTCGCAGTCATGCCCAAAAACCCGAAGAATTTCAATGTCGACAACGTTCGCGTCGTCAAGATCATGGGCGGCAGCCTTTCGGGCAGCAAAGTCGTACAAGGCATGGTATTTGGTCGCGAGCCGGAAGGTAATTCTACCCGAATCCTTGATATATAATAATCACTCACATCCCATCTCAAGGTATCATAAAAAAGGTTACAGGCGCGAAAGTAGCCGTCTTCACCTGCGCCCTCGACATCGCCCAAACAGAAACCAAGGGCACCGTCCTTCTCAAAAATGCAGATGAAATGCTCAATTTCACGCGCGGCGAGGAACAACAACTTGAAAATGTATGTTTTCCTCCGTCTCATTACCTTCGACTAACTATCACTCAATTAACAGATCTTCAAAGAAATCGCCGACTCAGGTATAAAAGTCATCATCGCAGGCTCATCCGTCGGCGACCTCGCCCTGCACTACCTCAATCGCTTCAACATCGCCGTTCTCAAAGTCCTCTCCAAATTTGACCTCCGCCGCGTAGCTCGCGTCGCCAACGCCACCCCTCTCGCCCGTGTCGGTGCACCCACCCCAGAGGAAGCAGGCTTTGTCGATATCTTCGAGACGACAGAGATCGGTGGAGACCGCGTCACTGTCCTCCGTCAACTCGCTCCTGGCGAGGATGGGTATGAGGGACACACAGAGAAGACGCGTACGGCGACGATCGTGCTTAGGGGAGCAACAGCTAACCATCTGGACGATCTCGAGCGCGCGATCGACGATGGCGTCAATGTAATCAAATCCCTCATAAAAGATCCACGGTTAGTTCCTGGTGCAGGTGCGACGGAGCTGGAGTTAGGCAAGCGTGTCGAGGCTTATGGTAGCGGTATGAGGGGGTTGGCACAACATGCTGTGAAGCGGTATGCTACAGCACTCGAAGTCATACCCCGAACGCTTGCTGAGAACGCGCTGGGAGGTGCTGAGGGTAACGAAGTTCTCAGTCGGTTGTGGGCCAAGCACGAACAGAAGGGCGGTGAAGCTTGGGGTGTCGATATTGAGGTAAAGTTCACCAGCTTTATATCATCACCTCGATTGATTGATTGTATGCCAGGCTGAACAAGATGGTACTCTGTTAGCTACCGACTTCAAGATTCTCGACCCACTAGCTGCAAAACAGTGGGCCATCAAGCTCGCAACGGAAGCCGCCGTATCCGTACTCAGTGTTGACAGCATCATCATGAGCAAACCCGCAGGAGGGCCCAAAGTCCCTCAACAAGCAAGTAACTGGGATGAAGATTAGGACAGTGCTACGGAGCATCTAGACTGCTTTACAGTAATTTTGCGCAGACCAGAAAAAGTCGAGTAATGGGAATAAAAATGGATGAAGCCAAAAAGAACGTCAGGAATGAGCAGCGAGAATACTGTGGGGAGTGTGGTACTGTACAATGTCCATGATAGATATCCGCGAATGGTCATAGGGGACCCCGAGAACGGAATGCAAAAGGAATATGACGACAACAAAGAGTCCGTTGTAGATGGGGGGTTAGGTGTGACCATATACATGAGTGTCCGTGGTTTATGACTCATCGCCCGCGGCGGGAGAGTCTATTTCCTCTTCTTCGTCCTCCTCGAGGATAGGCTCCTCCATTTCATCTTCTTCTATGTCGTGGTCGGCTTCGAGCTCGTCGTCAAAGATTACATGGAACTGCAGGCGAGCATCAGCGAAGGAACGATGAGAGGTGTTCACACCACGTACATGAGTGATCAGGGCTTTCACGAGTTTGTGGGTATGTCCCATGTTCGACAAGATCAGGGCAAAGTCATTCTGTGGTGCACGAAGGAGATTGGGGCTAAAAACGATTGCAAGGGCTTCAGCTGTCATTTGGTTGTGTTCCTCATAGTCGGTTACTCTGGAGTTAGGAGCATCAATAGTCATTCAGCTGACGAAAGAAACAAGCACAAAAACTCACCTATCGAGATGTTCGACGATTCCTCTTCAAAAGATCAAAGTTTGCCTGAGGAAGGCCGTGCACAACACTCCGAATACACGCAAGCCGTGAGTTGAGATTCTCGAGCTCTGCAAGAACATGAGCATTGAAGAAACACCATAGAGGGGATGAATTTACTCATTGCCTCGATAACATTGAAATAGGACGAGGATGGAAAGACAGGCTCGGGGAGCAACCTGAACCATGACTTGATCAAGTCGCACACGGCATGGATGTCATTATCGGGGGTGATAGGCAACTCGCCTAGCGAATCCTCAATCAATTACGCGAAACCAATTCCAGGTAGAAACCATACCTCTGTTGAAGGCGTCGCGGAGAGCGTTGACTTCAGAAGTGGCACCAGCAACACGATCTGTAAAAAAAGTCAGGCCTCTGCAGGAGAAAGTAGCGCCAGAACATACAGATGCCAACTTCACTAAGGCCACGAAACTCGACTTCAGATAGGCAACTCAGAATAACCGACGGAATCGAGCCAATCTCAGGCTGTGCCCCATTAGCTTCACGCTCGAGGAGGAACTCCAGTTCGACTCCAAAGACTAGATATGTGTGAGAGACGAGGGAGATGGAGGGCATGAAATACCTTACCAGCTCTGGGATCCCGCGAAGCTGTAGTAGCTGATGGATGGTCGTGGATATGGTCCGCAAGTTGCGGCTTTGGTGAATTTCCAAGATACGTCAAGCGGCGTTTAGCAGCAAGTTTCGCAACACGATTGATTTGCTCGATCCATCGCACCATCTCTTGTTTAGAAATTGCCTGCAGTAAATAATGTCCGCCGTCTTCGGTGTCCAGCTGGAATGTGAACGACCTCTCGTTATTGATAAATTGGGCAACTCGAGCGTCAACGACTGAAAGAACCAAAGAAGGTTTACCAGAGGGAGAGAAGTCCAATTCAGCGGGCGATCGCTTCAATGCCGTAGCGTGCATGCTATCAGTAAATGCACTGGAGATAGGCCTCATCAGTTGGAAAAATGCTGAAGAGTAGCTTTTCTTCATCCGGTGTTGCTTCTGAACCTGAGTCATCGGCTTTCGCGACCGCATCGCCTTGTTAATTTGATCATCTCTCCGCTCATTGCGCAATTGCTCCTGCTTTTTGTCCTTGCTGAGACGGTCATGGAGATACCTGTCTCGTTTGTACTTCTCTTGTTGCACGGTGACTAGCCTCTGGAATGGGCGTACGGTCTTCTTAGCAGATGCCGAACCATTGACTTGAGCTTGCAGGGCCTCCCGCTGGGCCTCGTCTCTGATGCTTCGGTAGTCGAGTGAGATCAAGTTCATCTCTCTCTCAATATTGTTCAACCGTTCAAAGTCTTTCCGGTCGACCTCTTCGCGCGGACGGTTCCTCTTCGAGAACGACGGAGTAGTCAAAATGAGATTGCAAAGGTGCCTTAGAAACCTATCAGCAGACCGTACCTCATAGCCTAAATTGACCTTACCTGCGCTTGTCTAAATTGATGATGCACTGATCGTTCTCGTCCGATGTCATGACCACATTCGGTATACTCACCAACTCGAGTATACGCTCCAAAATCCAGCTAACGTCAACAGCTAGAACATCTCCATATGACTTCTTGGGCACAGCCGGTCTTGAGAGAAGCCCTACAAGGCTATCGCACTGAACCCCACGAATATTCGCAATATTTTGCCATGGACGATGATGCATACGGCTCTCTGAACTGATAATGGCCGATGTTCAAAACAGCCTCGACAAAAGACCGCACACAAGGTCGGTCCACACACCCGAGGGATGTGGAACCAGCATTCATACTCCTTAGACGGGCGATCTCTACAGCTCGAAGCAAAAGGTCCATTCTTGATTGTCGAAGTCGGATCCCCAGTTTTGGCGAGACGAGCTTAGAAATGGTCCATTTCCGAAGGATGTTAAAGGCACGGATACAGCTGCGGATGCTAGGCGGTAGGAGACGGTAGATAGTATCCTGAGAAAGCTCGGATATCAGCGAAGATGGCTGAACGTCCGTCATGTGGGAATACATAGATTGTATGTCGATGTCATCAGTCGATGGCACTTCCCGAGTTGAAAACCAGCCGGTGCGGTCTGCGCTTTGTATCTCTAACAGATCTGCGGTAATGAAAAGGTCCTGAAAGGAAGATGAATACCCATGCTGGAAGTTATAAGGGGAGAACCAACCTCCTCGCTTATATTACTCAATGCCGCAGAACCCATAGCGTTCAAATTCTCGACGAGTTCATCAGGACTGATCGCATCAAGGTCCGGTGGCTTGATTACCAAAGGATCTTGCTCGAGATGTCGACTTCAGCGGTCGAGCATTAGCATTAGCTAAGAAGGCAGACGGAGGGCGTTGAGTCTGTGTTGTGAATGCAGTATGTGTCATCTGACGAGCGCTATCGAGAGCATCCCAAGCTTGGCCGACTTCACTTTCAACCGTAGTCAGAGCATCAGAGGAAGAAGCGATCTAAAGGACTGTCCAGAAAAGACCGCACAGCTTCAAACAGCTGGACATCATCCAGACAGTCCTGAGCTCCCTCCTCCAGATGTTATCCAGTCCTTGATCGCCTCCAGCACTTCCAACCGAAACTGTATCACGTGGAGATAACCGTTTGTTGAGGGCTGGCTGGAGGGTCGACTGCCTAAAAAGCGTTTGCGAAGTAGCTAGAGAATATATGAATTAGGCCATTTCAAACACGGAAATGCAACTACTATACCTCAAAAAAGACGATAGGCGTCACAAAACTCCGGAACACATGCCACCATACCCGCGCAAACTCGGACCGATCAACGACAAGATCCCTGGTTTTTCCGTCCCTTAAAGACGTCTCGCCATTATCATCAGCCACAGCTACTGAAACGCCCTGAAGGCCATGTACGAGAACGTTGACCAGCCGGTCCAAAGTTCCAGCTTGTACGATGACGCGAATGGGCCTCTCTGACGACACTTCTGTCACCATGGCGTTCGGCCGAGAAGATAGGGAAGGCAGCGAGCTTCGACGCGCAACACTGCTTTTCCGCTCGAGACCCTGGGACGATCCAGGCTTTACCCGGATAGAGGGCGAACGCGTCATAGGTTTGTCGAGATTACACCCCTCCACTACAGAACTGGGGGGTCTAGATGGTGCTCGAGAAGGAGGCCGGGATGAGGACAATGGATCTAGGTCGCTGCGAGCAACGAGGAGAAGCTCTCCATCATATACAGGAATAGCAGTCTCCCGAATGTCGACGTCGCCGATGTTGAATAGTTTGTCTTTACTGGACGAGGCATCTGCCCTACGAGATGCTGGAGTCAGCGCTACATCAAGTCCGCGGAGACGCTGGAGCTCGTCAACACTGAGCTTTGTCGGTCCACTCTCTAGTCGGCCACGCCAAATCTGTCCTCGATCAAGGAGTGTGACAGTTGGTAGCGGGTCCACGAATAGCAGGGGCGTGAGGGGATGACAAAGCGTATGCGGCGTAGACATGGAATGCGACCAGAAAAACGGCTCGAATAGTCCTTTGCGTCTCGGTTCTGCAGCTAACGAAAGTGACATAAACTGGTCCACCCTATTCACAAGTCAGTATGTTTCTACCGCAGGAGGCTGACTATTCGACGTACCGTTGGAACTTGGACGCTAATGTCGAGGGCGGGTTACCTTTCTCCTCCACAAAATCTTGCCAAAAGCTGAGGAGCTTCTCGACGTCATGAGGAAGCTCATCTGTCGAGGTATTCCTAGGACACAACGAGATCTTCGTCCGAAAGCCCTCGAACAAGTCCCTAATCTGCAAAAGAGGCTTTGCAGCCCACACCTCATCCGTCCTTTCCTCTCTAGCTTGCTCGAGAAGATGTTTGGCTCGGTCCCTAACCTCCCCACCCCAAGGCGTCAAAACAGGCCCATTGATAAGTACGACCTGTCCATCACCCCCAGGGTAGACCCACGATTCGACAGCCATAATGCTCTGACGATCCGCTCGCCTCCACGCTTTGCTAAGCCGTGCAACAGGACGGGAGCGCAGCGCAGCAGAAATAGCCATCCACGAACACTCATCGCCCGCAACCCGACAAAGCTCTCCAACCCTCGCCCACATGGATATCACTTCAGAACGCGAATGCGTGCGTGACGACGCACTGCGCTCCACTCCAGAACTGCGCGGATGAATCAGCACCTAAGATCTGCATGAGAAGTAGTCGTGTGAGCCAGTGCGGTCGGTCGTCACTTCCAAATAGTGCTGCTGACGGCGAGACTGGTGCACCAGCGCCTGAATCTGGAGAACTACTGGGATCACTATCTGCTTTCAAAATATGGTCGGCTGTGAGGTTGTCAGGAAGTTGCTGAAGGATGCGTCGATGGAATATTCTTAAACTGTGAGCAACAGCGGTGGGGTCGAGGAGAGAGAGCACCTCGCGGGTGAAGCCGTCTTGCGCCAATAACGTCCATACACGCTGCTTAGGTTCAGCGAATGTATGCTGGGGGCGCTGTTGTCGTGGGGAGATAGGCTTCACAGGGTGATGGGGAGGCTTGCAATCCTGTACCCAAGGCTTCCATCAAGATGCCATCTTCGCGTCGTCGCCCGGCCGGGGGGAGAATGTGCCCAAGTTGGGAGAAAATGTAGATCCAGTCATGGAAGGAGAGTAAATGCCAGGATTTGGAGAAGGCGCAAACATAGCTTGCGTAGAGGTCGATTTGGGCATTCCGGAGGCAGACCCTTCGTTCCAAGAAAAAGCAGGGTATCGTTTCCTTTCGCCAAGCGTCCCAACCAGGCTCGTCAGCAGGTGCACCATGGTAGCGGAGATACTCGCCAGCCATCCATGAGACGCACGAGCGTTCATATCCCTCAATCTTGCTATCTGCACCACTCACGAGGTTCTCACATAGACGAGTAAACTCGTTCTCGAATGGACTCTCGCCCTACGAGGATGGGCAAGCAGAGCAACACAGCAGAACAGAACTCTTTCCACTCCGATCTGCGAGGCTCGCGTGTAGAAGCACCTTGCTCAGCGCCCTCTGCGGAAGAATAGAGGAAAGTCGTGGCAAATACGGCTTCATGAAGGAGAGCCTCAAAGGTCCCCTTCTCGATGCCACTGTCACCGGGAATTAGTTCAGGATGCGTTCTTCGACCCCAATATGCACGTTTCTTCCTCCCACCTGCGCCATCATCTCTGCCTCTACTAGCCCTTAGATCATCCAAGTTATCAATTTCGCCATCTACTTCATCCTCTTCGAGCGCAGGGACGATCTCAGTGGGGAAGAGTTCCTTGATGGCAGCGCTTCGATCGCTGGGCGCCTTGTAAAAGTACAATTTCGACCCTTTAAGCTCTGCCTTGGCCGCTTTCCATCCTTTCGACAGCGTCAGATTCGTAGAAGTACTGTATGGACGATAATGCGCATAGATCGATGGCGCGGCATCTCCCATCCGGTTGATAAAGCCAGCATTATAAACGATCTGAGACGTCCGACGCGAATCGCGACTGTCATGAGCATCAGGTTTGAGCATAGTAGGCGCAAGCAATGGCGATGACGACGATGTTGTGTTTTGGCCACTGATGGGGGCTGGATTGGGTAATGGATGTTTACTGGAAGAAGGACTTGCAAGACTGAAGGGAAAGACACCACGCGAGCCACTTGGAAGCACTCCGGTCATTATCTTTTTCCTTTGTTGATTCGGCGTCTCGCTCGGAACCTGATCCCTTCCTTTTGGGGCTTGTTGGCGCAAACCCAAGCTTGGATGCGGATAGCTTGGAAGGCAATCGAGGCGCGAATGACGTGTTGCGGGAATGGACAGGGGGTGGCTCCTCTGACACAGGGCAAAAGAACGCGTCTGAAGTGGGTGAGGAGACGGAGATAGAAATGCCAGGGTCAGGAGAAGCAAACCCACTATCAGGAGGTGAAGACGAAAGAGGACTATTGGTGACAATAGTTGGAAATATATGCTGCACGGGGCTTCCAGTGCCAGAACCTGCGGAAGTAGGATGCAAAGTTGCGCTGCTATTACTTCTATTCCTGTATTCTTGCACTCTATGTTGAAAAGAGATGTCCGCAGAGGAATACGACGACGTCGAAAAGCTTCCAAGATCATCTGCGGATTTTGACCAAGTTTTACGGGATATACTACGAAGATCGCCAAGACTTCCGTTGGTATCAGGAGAAGATGGTTGTGAAGTGGGGAAGGGTCGTTGTAAATCGAAGGACTTCTTAGACGAAAGATCTAGAACCGACCTAAGAAGCACATTAAGTTATCAGCACACGCATTACGACGCGCAGTCAACTTTAATACAAAAAAATAGGTCTCGAACAACACGAATGTGTATCAAATCAAGGGTATGCCATAACATTCAAGGCGAACGGTAACCTCATCCGAAAAATGCGGTGTGGTCGAGCAAAAGGGTCATCAAATGCAAGTTGCAGAACAAAACTCACTTGCTCGCGTCGCTAACGCGGGGTTCTGATTGAAAACCATGAAAAATGGGGCGTGGGTCTGTGGGACGGGATATCTTCGGTTTGCGTATGGCTACTGAGCTGGTGCTGCTTCGAGGTTCACTTGTACCCGACGCCGAGCGTGGATCAGATGGCTTTCGGAACCATCTTGAAGGCTTGGAGAGTAGATGAGCGAACCCGGATGGAGAATTAGAACGTGCTTGAGGAAATTGCAAGTAGGCAGGAGAGGAGGGGGTAGAGGAAGAATGATGTGGGGCATCCTGGGGGCTCAGAGAATTGAGGGCAGGAGCACCGCGTCGAGGAGGCATTGATCTAGACAATTAAAAACGAGCGATGAGGGACTGGATTGTGTTACAATGATTAGGGCGTCCTGGTAGTGAAGCGATCAGGTCAATGTCGTCGATTAGCTTGTCAGTGTTGAACACGACGAGCAACGCACCTGCTTATCGCTGTCCTGCCAGTGGGCAAGCTCGTGCAAAGTTCATGAAGCGTGACAGTCGAGAGAGAGGATGAAATAGGAAACGGAACAAACGGACATAAGTACTTTCACTCAATCTGCACAAACTGGGAAATATATAAGGGCGGCGCGTGTTCATCAACTGAACCCTTGATTCAAAAAGATTTCTAAATAGCACAAAATATGTTTCCACGTATTCTACTACAACCACACTTTCACTGATTTCCCGCGAGGAATAAAAGACAATGGCAACATCAGCTGCCAACTCAATTGGAGAAGGGTACCGCATGGGCACCGCGTTCGTAATTTCACTATGGATTCTCGAGGATGTAACGAAATATCTGATGCCTCGTCGTCGAATCTCATCGCGATATGATCCCAAGTTGCTCCAACGAATCGAACATTGTTGTTTCGCCATATTTTCCACGGACCACTTCTCGCTTCATACCTGCTGTCAGTTCGGACACTTTCCGGTGTTTTAGGCGTTCCCAAACAACCGTGAGCAGAGTCCAAACATCCGCATGACATTGATCAGAAGTCGAAGTTCGGTACACAGTCGCGGTGTCACTTGCTATCGCATCCGCCGGCATGATGCAGGGAGACTGTCGATCCTGGCGCCCAATATTAAAAATCTGTTCACTTGCATCTGGTAACCAGCTAGGGCCATATGCTCGTGTGATAGCGCCAGGAAGGAAGTTCATTTGGGATTTGGATGGAAGCAGTGGATGCAACTCTATGCAACGCCAACACTGCCTGCGCCAAGGATTCTCCGAGGAACCCATCTTTCGTAAATCATGACTGTGATCATCTGGACTGGTGTTGTGACAGGCATATATCAGTGAGAACCAGCGCCCAACAACTGTCAAATCTTGTTCGCTCCCATAACTTTCCTGGATTCCATATTGTCTGTCATCAAGATGGGTCTCACAGCTCCCCGTGATGGCACCGCTGCGCAAATAGACCAAGCTGGTTCACCAGATGTGTTCGTTGTCAAGATCAAAGTGGGCTAATGAGCGCGCTGAGCGATTTCTTAGTGAGTGCTAAGAAAAATGTGGTGAAGGTGGTAAACGATTATCGTGGCACAAAAGCAGAACGTGTCTGGGCTTAGCCAGTTCCTGGCCGTTGTGCGAGACGTTCCTGCCACGTAATAGTTCCTTCAGCCGCAATTCACCCTGAAGTCTGGACTGTTCAGGGTCACTCAGTGAGTATGGTACGGTGAGATTCTCATTACAATTGCATCCTGATCCTCACTATAAGTGGCTAAGTTGTCATTTCCCTTGCTGTGAATCTATCAAACTGGACTTCTGTTGGTATTACATACATACAACGGGACTGCACTGCTTTCCGGACGTTTCCTTGATCTGTTGGACAATACCTTATGCACCATCCTTGACGGCGAGCCAAGCAGGCCTGTTAGAGATGTCTTTCCACCACCTGCGCATCAAACGATTAAATCATGTCCACAACAATGGACACCTCAGCTCCTACCTGGCAAGGTGAGGCCTGCTGTCGAATGCCTCATGGAAACCAGCTCCGTAGAACGCAGTACCATACGGCAAGTGCGACAGATCGGCGAGCGTGACAGACTAAATTTCCATTAGTTCAAGGCCAGAGTAAGCAAAAAAAGGGGGACGCACATCACCAGCAAGGTACTTTTGTTTGCTAAGGATCAAATCATACGCATCCAACTTGGGCAGGAGCAACCCCAACAACTCGGCGACACGCTCTTCGTTTGGTTTCAAACCACGACGGCTTGAGGAGAAAAATTGAAAACTACGTTAGGTCGAGGAAGAGGACCACCCACGGCTTGAACACTTTTTCAACAACGATTGGCGTGACAAAAGTCGTGAAGTTGAATGCCTCGATCGAAGCTGCTTGTTCGAACAGAGCCTCAGACTTGGGGTCGCTGGGAATCAAATGAGCGCCCTGGTTGGGGTGTTTCTTGATGAGGTATCTCGCAATCGCGCGGGACTCGTATAGGATGAATCCATCGTCATCCTTCATGGGCGCGCGTAAGTACACAGCATATATCCAGTCACGAGTCGGCTCACGATGTATGGGACCTGTCCGAAAGGCTGGTTCGCCGTGAAAGCTGGGTTCTTTTGTTCGCCTTTGGTCAGGTCGATATGGATGAGCTCATAAGGGATGTTCTTTTCCTTGCAGATGAGAGCGACAAGGCGGGTGCATGTGGAGTTGGGGTAACCGTATAACTTGACCATTTTGTGAGGGGATGAGGATGAGGGTGTTTGAATGATGGGCTTTGACGAACGTATGATTATTTATACGTTTCGTGCAGGGCGCTGCTTGCATGAATATGGATGATGAATCGATGACGACTCATGCTGAGTGATATTTGTCTTTGCACTAGTGACGCCGGTTCAGGAAAGGATTCGTTGCTACTTGAACGGAGGTCACGGGGAACATAAAAGTACTAGCTACCCACCACAGCAGTGCAATCATGATCTAGCCCCACATAACTACGTGTCAGTGATGCGAGACTTTGAAAGCAGCAGGTCAATGTTTAAATTGTTTTGTGAGGAAGCGAATCAACTAGACTTGGACACTGCGAGTTTTCCAAGTTCAATACTTGGGTGGTGTCGCGAACTATCATGATAGAAATCAAAATTGGTGGTTGCGTTTTAACCCCGGTGCCAGGATATCACCAATATCATTTGATGGGAAGCACGGAGATTGCCAGACATTCTACATTAGATCTACCCCTAAGGCTGGACGCACTAATACTAAATATGATGAATCCAGCAGTATGAGAGTGGTGATTCAATTATCACCTCACGCACCGCTACATCGCTGGTTGGAGTACAGCAACTCAAGTGGAACAGAAATTTCGTGAAACAAACTCCGTGAACAGGTGATATCAACAATTTCACAACAGGAGTTCTTATTGGTATTACATACAACAACACTGCATTTCTTTCCGATAATATCCTTCAATTGTTCAACAACAGCCTATGCACCATCTTTGACTGCAAGCCAAGCAGGCCTGTTAGAGATGTCCTTCCACCACCTGCGCATCAAATGATTAATTCACGTCCACGACAATAGGTATCTCAAATATTACCTGGCAAGGTTAGGCCTGCTCTCAAACACATCAGCAAAGCCAGCTCCGAGTCCGTAAAACGCAGTGCCGTATGGCAAATGGGACAAATCAGCGAGCGTGACAGACTACATAGCCACCAAACACTGTTAGTTCATAACCAGAACAATCGTCAAGAGATAGATCAGACGTACGTCACCAGCAAGGTACTGTTGTTTGCCGAGGATCAAGTCATACGCGTCCATCTTGCTTTGGAGCTGTCCCAACAGCTCGCTGACACGCTCCTCGTTTGGCTGCAGACCACGGCGCCTAGAGGAATCGTCTAAGCTACATTGAATCAAGAAAGAGAACTACTCACGGCTTAAAGACCTTTTCAAAAACAATTGGCGCGACAAAGGCGTTAAAGTTGAAGATTTCAATCGAAGATGCTTGTTCAAAGAGGGCCTCAGCCTTGGGGTCGGTGGGAATCAAGGAGGTGCCTTGGTTGGGGTATTTCTTGCTGAGGTATCTTGCGATCGCGCGAGACTCGTATAGAACGAAACCATCGTCATCCTTTGAGGGCGCGGGTCAGCGAGTGAGATAGATCTGATCATGAGTTGGCTCACGATGTAGGGAACCTGGCCGAAAGGCTGAACTGCCGTGAAAGATGCATGTTTCTGTTCACCTTTTGCCAAGTTGACAGAGATCAACTCATATGGGATCTCCTTTTCCTTGCAGACGAGAGCGACAAGGCGGGTGCATGTAGAAGGAGGGAAACCGTACAACTTGACCATTTTGTGAGATTATAGGTGAGGTGATAATCGATCGTGTTTTAAGTGCAGTTGGATGATAGATATCGATGATTATCTATATATACTCACCCACGCGGTCTGCCACGTACGATAAGATCACACGGTATCAGATATCTTTACTAGAAAGGATTCGTTACGTAGTGTCTTGCCTTTAAATGAGAAACATAAGAATACTAGCTGCCTAGTAGTGCACCTAGATCAGGCCCAGGTAACTGGCCAGCAGACTCGCAGACACCAGGCGACAATCATCTGGTGAGCAGAAATTTCAATACAGGCATATATTCTTGTATGCTGCTCCATGACAACTGGACCCACTCTTCAATTGTGCGAAGAGCGGCTTGTACGACTAGTGACTCCGAAGCTGTTCGTCGTCGGGGATTGCCTGGCAGTGATTGAGCGCTTGTACTAGAAGACTTCCTGATTGATTTTGACTAATCGTTGATGACTAGTAAGCGCTTGGTTGTCGAGTGTTGTCCGGACTGCATCAGTCTGCATAGTCTTGGTTGATAATCGTGAGTCATCATCCGAGTGTCATCGGCCAGTAACCTATGATCATGCAACCAAAAATTCCGATCAACTGTTAACACAAACGACGCTCCAAACTCACTTAGTAACTTATCGATCCACGTGCTTCGGTCTCCAAAGCACCCCCCAGAATCAGGTAGTACCCCGATGCATACCGTTCTTCGGCTTCGAGAACAATCTAGGCGAGGCATAAAAAAAACAGCGACTGTCAGGATAGCCTTAAGACAGGCAGCGCCTCGCCAATGGATGCCATCGACTGTGGCGGGCAACGATTGATGAACCACTACCTGCCGGACGGTGCAGATGGTCTGTCTCAGAAGTAGAACAGAAGACTCAAACTTGCGAGTCGATGATGACAAATAAAATAAAATATCACCAACTCGGTCCGTGCGGTCCGCTAGGTTCAAGTCTATTGTCATCTTGTGAATGTCCCCTCGGGAACTCTTCAAATCTATAAGCTCTAGTGCACTGGCAAACTGACTAAGTACTAGTAGGACTGTAATGTGAAATATCTGAGCGTGCTGTAGAAAGGCTGGACAAAAAAATTTGAGTTCACCTCAAATTCTTTTGTCCAACGCTATCATCAGCGACGAGAAGACACTCCAACCGAGATCTAGTTATAAACGAAAAGGGTACATAGGTGTATATTCGAGATGAGGCAAAGGACTTCAAGCTTCAGAATTCAAAAACTAGCGGTGTGACATCCAAGGAAGGGAAATCATCCATAAATGGATCTATATCTTCAAACTTTGAAGAAAAGCCAGGCAATGAATCAGTCCAGGATTCATCGGAAGATTCTTCAGATACTGGTTGCTTCTCGTTAGGAACATAGTGTTTGGTTCGAACGAATGGCCGTCGAGAGTTAGAAGAAACTGGTGGTGGATGGTGTGGTTTCGCAGGTTCTGGCTTCTCAAATAGTTTAAACCGTTGGGGTTTTTGCCATTTGTTCCCCCAAGTCACTGGTGCTAAAAATCATTTGTCAATCTAGGTCTCATGAATACTGATCACAGCAGGTTCACGTACGTAACATAATATCCAACGCTGCGTGTGACTTCTGAGTGGACGAGACATGTGCTGCAGTGCGAGTGGTGCTCTTGCAAGCAGCTAATGGGTTCTTCGGCACTAGCAACTCCTCAATGCCCAGTTGGGCACGAGTATCAATACCCCCGCGCCAAATAACAAAATTGCTCTCTAGAGCAAACAAGAGTGAAGCGATTCGATCTGTACAAATTGTGAATACAGAGATTTAACCAAAAAAACCGAATGATGTTTACCTCCTACGTCAGCAGAAAACGCGGACCTACGGCATCTGATGCAAGTAAGCAGTCTAAAGTATGCCGACTTGTACTTCAAATGTTCTTCTGAACAGAGAACGAAGAGGTACAGAGCAATTCCTTCACACTTGAGGGTCATGCGCGCACACTCTGTGAGAGCGATTATCTGCACAGACAATCATCGTCAGTTGACTGTAGAAGGACATTTGATGGTAAAGGCAATACCTTTCGACTGTAGCGCTGTAATTCATGGTCTTCCAATTGACTGAATTTCATAAAATCATTGATGCCGTCCAGGAAAAGGCTTAGAGAGCCAAGCCGATGAACAAGATCATTAACGACTTCTTGACGATTGAGTGCAAGGGTGTTGGTATGCATGGTGCCAAGTGTGAGTAGATGGCAAGAGGAAGAACGAAGAGAAGTACTGCAAACAGAGAATTTAAATCCCTTCATCCACAGCACAAATATATCAAAAGAGCCACATTTCCAAATAGGATGAGATGTGGATGTTGCGGACGGTGTGGACGGCGAACTGCTGATTGTGTGTCCTTAGCGTGGGTAAACCAGAGCCATAGTAAAGATTCTGTTTGTTTGAAGGAAGGGTTCCATGAGTTGACTATGCTCGAACGCATGAGCTGGATGTGACATAGATAACGGTGCAAAGATTCTGATGACTTATGAAGAAACACGAGGATAATCCGACACGGTGATCATTTACTTTGCATAAATTCCTTGGGCGTCTTTATACATATGCATCGGATATATCAGGTACAGCGAGTTTCAAATTGTGTCAAGCAATCACCTTGTGCGTTCATAACCCTTCCATAAGTCTTCGGAGAATTGGGGCAGTCTGCTTCCTCGTCACACTCTCATTACCCTGCTTGTACGCCCTCGCAACATAGGACTCCCCAAACCGCGCTTCATCACTCGTGACTTGTTCAGCATCTTCGCCCTCGGATTCTTCTGCCGTGTTTGCACGGCCAGCGACCTTTGAGAGATCAAGCCTTGTCAGCTCAAGCACTTTGCTTGATTTGAGGCCCTGCCAAACTTTCTCTGCGATGCCCTTATCTGCCTTTGCTCCCAGAATTGCTCCCGCCTTCCCTTCCCTTTCTGGTTCCGGAAAGTAGTGAGTATGCAAAGAATACGGAGAGGCGAAGTGGGACGGTGGCAAGACCCACTTTTATCACATTGGAAGATTGCGTCACATCCTCGGATACATACATGCTGAATACGTACTCTTTGTAGTCTCTCCGCATCAAGTCCCGCGTGCTGAGGTGGGATACAGATAACTTCTTCTCTCCCAATGTTGCAGACAGAGACTGAAAGGAAGGGAGATGGGTAATTTTGTTGATTATTTAATGATGCAGAAACGTCTTCATTGTGGGCCAAAAGGGACTGGGGAATTAGAAAAGCAGCCGCCTCCCTGTCGACATCCAGAGCTATTCCTCCATTTTTAAGCCATGGGTATCGATCAAAATAGCACTCAGCAAGAGTGTCGAAAGTTCTGAGGGTATGGAAAGATTGGAGAACGATTGATACGATCTTGCAACAAGAGACGAGCAGCTTCCAGCTGGTTCGACTATCCTGGGATTAGCCGTACCTTGTATTGTCCTTCGTCCTCATGGTGATCTATCACTGCAACAATGTTGGCTGATGGAGATGCGTATGTAGTGCGAAGGATGTTGTGATCCACAAGTGCAAACCGGGATACTTGTGATGGCATAGGAGCTCTTCAAAAGGGTAGTTGATTCCAGCGAGACCAAGAGCGTACAGATTCTCTGCTCTAAGGGTGAAATCTTCCTTAGGTGTAGTTATGCATGCAATCGCTTTCCCGCTCGCCTTTGAGCGCAACCAGGTATATCCGAGTGCACTAGCGAGAGAATCGAGGTCTATGTGGCGCAAGACAGCGGTAGCAAGAACCGTGGTGATGATGACAAATAAAATAAGATCCATGAAGATATGGTTTACCTGCCCCGTCAGGCCTTCCTTAGGTTCGCCACGCTGTGGAAATATCTCAAGACGCTCTCGAATGGAATATCTTCTATGTTCCTGACCTTGTTGTGGCGCCTGTTTGGTAGTCTGTTAAACGTCCAACATCCCTGGTTTTACCGGAACTCCATACATTCATTTATAAGTCTTCAGCGAGCTGACGGCCCGGCAGGAGTCACTGCGATTAGTCCCCAAGGTGTTCAAACAGCGCTTATCAACGTATCCAGTAGGTTGTTTGTCGATACTCAACCAGATATCTTTGCATGACTCACAGATTTTAACTCCAGGTAATGTTGCATGCAGTTCAGCACCTGTTACTATGCCTTCTCCTGCACTACCAGGAGCGATTGTTCTTCAGTTGCAGCCGCATCAACACAGTGCGCCTCCAGTTTGCCCTCACCGTAAAGTTCCATTTGTGGCTTCAACTGTTCAGAGATATGGAAAGGACATACAAATGTAAGTCACTTTGTGGCCGATTTGGGCTGCGAGAAACGATCGTGTTTTCAGTTGGCTTCGTGAACTACTGACTGAGTCTGAATAGTTGGGTGCAGCATATTTGACCACTTGTAGATTAAGATGCGCAGCTCACAAACTGAATCACCTGCGCAGGGGCACCCACCCATTGAAGTTTGCAGTTTCGTCAATGCCTTTGGTGCGTCTGCCAGTGCTTGCATTTACTTTGTGATAAATGTAGCTCGCGCAGACGGGATGCTATAAGGCCAATTTGGGAAACATGGCAAGTGCTCAACCAACTTTGAAATAGGTCGTGTCACCTGTTGCTCATGTGTAGTGATATTTACTTGGGAACGACTCGATCCAGTGGCCAACTATGGACTATGAGAGTCGTGCCACGACGAATCATAAATGAATGCCATCAAGTCTGGTCGGAAGGTGGGCTTTGTGGTTCGTGCTGCATCCGCATTTGTATTATAATATTCTGTGGTGACTGAGAAATAGTAATTTCCACAGGGCAAGAGTGGAACAATGACTTCGGATCTGTTCTGGGCCACCGGGTCGTAATCTGTGGTCCAACCCACAGCCTGAGTTTGCATCTGTTATTGTGGACGTGGGCCACACTTATCGAGGCAAGTATTAAAAGCAGGGCTCCTTCTAACCAGCTCATCATCTTCCGAACCCATCATGAAGTCTTCTATCTGCTACCCATTTAGCGTCCTTCCTGTTGAGATTGCCCTCATGATCTTCAAGTACGCGGCCAAGCCGATGTTTTCCCAGAAAGAGGACTATAATGATACAAATCCCTATGCAAACGCCCTCTCCCTATGTCTCATCTCTCGACTTGCGAGACTCACTGTCCTCCGAGAATTGCTGCACACGGTCTTGCTCCCTACATGTCACAACTTAGAAGCATTCACATCTGCCCTGGAGTTCCAGCAAAAGTACACCGAAGACAACAGCCATCTTGCCTTCAACTATACACGCGCAATGCAGAGGTTGTGGCTTGCCGGTGCTGGAAAAAATCCCACATTGGACGATGGGCTGAAGCAGCGCATAACCACGCTGCTTCCGGTGATACTCGCTGTGCCGACGCTTGCCGTTCAGCCCGGTTATTTGTCTCTCATTGATGAATCTGTGGAAGGTTTGCAGTCCCTTCGCACGGATCACAATGTTGACCATGGACCCTCCCCTGTTCTTGGGAAAACCCTGATTGTAATGGTGGAGACTTACCGGGTCAGCCACCAGACCTTCAAATACATTCGCCAAAAACCTGTCAAAAAATTGGGTTTCCTTGCATCAATCGTCCATCTCACCTACCTGATTGAGCTGAACCCTGACTCTGACCGCTTTCGCGATATCAGCAAGGGCATCACAACCCCAGATTTCTTGTTGGTTATTTGGATGGGCGACATTCAGTGGAATTGTATGAATAGCATTAAAACCTTCTCGGTGGTCTATCCACACCTGGGTCTCCCCCACAAGGTTGCACAATTTTTCAGACCAGAAGGAGTAGACTTGCATGTGCAACGGCTCACGGTGTCTGCTCCCGTGGACATGCGAGACCCTGAATCCTTCCCGTGGGTGACAGTGCCCTTTCCTATCACCCTTCCTGGAGAGGAGAGCGCTCCAACGAAAGGTCTTTCCTTCAAGGTTACGCATGATCAAGGTCACTTTCAGAAGTGGGATTTCACTTGGGAGAAAGTTTGGGCCTGCGGTTTAACTGACTGATGAGGGGTACAAAGAAGATGAGAGATTGTGATGACTTTTTTTGTATATGTACTCATTTACGATTGTAGATTTACCTTAGCCAATGCATCAGAGACAGTGATTTTATGATTTCAGGTGGAGCGCGCACATGGCAATGAAACGTCCCGTCCTTACAATATGTAGATATCACCAACTCGGTCCGTGTGGTCTGCTAGGTTCAAGTCTTGTAAGAGTGTTGTCATCTTGTGAATGTCCCCCTCAGGAACTCTTCAGATCTATAAGTTCTAGTACTTGTACTGGCAACCCAACTAAGTACTAGTAGGACTGTAATGTGAAATATCTGAATGTGCTGTAGAAAAGCTGGACAAAAAAATCGAGATCACCTCGAATTCTTTTGTCCAACGCTATCATCGGCGACGAGAAGACACTCCAGCCGAGATCTAGTTATAAACAAAAAGGGTACATAGGTATATATTCGGGATGAGGTAAAGGACTTCAGAATCCAAGATCTAGCGTTGTGACAACCAAGGAAATAGGATCGTTAGGATCGTCCAGAAATGGATCTATATCTTCAAACTTTGAAGAAAAGCCCGGCAATGAATCAGTCCAGTCATCGGAAGATTCTTCAGATACTGGTTGCTTCTCGTCAGGGACATAACGTTTGCTTCGAACGAGTGGCCGTCCTTGAGTGATAGAAGAAACTGGTGGATAGTGCGGTTTCGCAGGTTCTGGCTTCTCAAATAGTTTAAACCGTTGGGGTTTTTGCCATTTGTTCCCCCAAGTCACTGGTGCTAAAAAAAATCATTTGTCAATCTAGGTTTCATTAATACTGATCACAGCAGGTTCACATACGTAACATAATACCCGACGCTGCGTGTGACTCCTTAACGGACGAGACATGCGCTGCAGTCCGAGTGATGCTTTTACAAGCGGCTAGTGGGTTCTTCGGCACTAGCAACTCCTCAATGCCCAGTTGGGCACGAGTATCAACACCCCCGCGCCGAATAACAAAATTGCTCTCCAGAGCAAACAACAGTGAAGCGATTCGATCTGTACAAAGTGTGAATAAAGAATATCAACATAAAAACGACTGATGCTTACATCCTATGTCTGCAGAAAACGCGGGCCTGCGGCGTCTGATGCAAGTCAGCAGTCTAAAGTACGCCGATTTGTACTTCAAATGTTCTTCTGAACATGTAACGAAGAGGTACAAAGCAATTCCCTCACGCCTGAGGGTCATGCGCGCGCACTCTGTGAGAGCGATTATCTGCACGGAAAATCATCATCAGTTGACTGTAGAAGGACATTTGATGGTAAAGGCAAGACCTTTCGACTGTAGCGCTGTAATTCATGGTCTTCCAATTGACTGAATTTCATAAGATCATTGATGCCATCTAGGAAAAGGCTTAGAGAGCCCAGTCGATGAACCAGATCATTAACGACTTCTTGATGATCGAGTGCAAGGGTGTTGGTATGCATGATGCGAAGTGTGAGTGGATGGCAAGAGGAAGAACGAAGAGAGGTACTGCAGACAGAGGATTTAAATCCCTCCATCCACAGGCCGCATAGACATGTCAAAAGAGCCACAGTTTCCAAATAGGATGAGATGTGGATGTTGCGGACGGTGTGGATGGCGAGTTGCTGATTGTGTGTCCTAAGCGTGGGTAAACCCGAGCCGTAGCAAAGATTCTGTTTGAAGGAAGGGTTCCATGAGTTTACTACGCTTGGAACGCATAAGCTGAATGTGAAACCATGTCATAAATAAAGGTGCAAAGATTGTGATTACTTATGAAAATAATCCGACACGGCGATCGTTTACTTTGCCTGGATTCATTGGGCGTCTTTATACATATGCATTGGATATATCAGGTACAGCGAGTTTCAAATTGTGTCAAGCAATCACCTCATGAGTTCATAGCCCTTCCACAAGTCTTTGGAGAATTGGGGCAGTCTGCTTCCTCGTCGCGCTCGCGTTACCCTGCTTGTACGCCCTCACAACATATGACCCTCCAAACCGCGCTTCATCACTTGTGACTTCTTCAGCATCTTCGCTTGATTCGAAGCCCTGCCAAACTTTCTTTGCGATGCCCTTCTCTGCCTTTACCATCCAAAATTGCTCCTGCCTTCCCTTCCCTTTCTGGTTCCGGAAAGTAGTGAATATGCCAAGAACGCTGAGATCTCTATCGGCGAGTCAATCTTGAATTTCTTCTATGGGATAACGCGATGATGCAAAGAATGCGGAGAGGCGAAGTGGGACGGTGGTAAGACCCACTTTTATCACATTGGAAGACTGATTGTGTTGCATCCTCGGATACTGGCATGCTGAATACGTACTCTTTGTAGTCTCTCCGCAGCAAGTCCCGCGTGCTGAGGTGAGATGCAGATGATTTCTTCTCTCCCAATGTCGCAGACAGAGACTGAACGGAAGGGAGATGGGTGATTTGTTGATTATCTGATAGTTCCCTGTCGACATCCAGAGCTTTTCCTCCCATTTTTAAGCCATGGGTAGCTTGATTGTCGAGTGTTGTCTAGACTGCATAGTCTTGGTTGATACCTATGATCATGCAACTAAAAATTCCGATCAACCAACTCAACCATCAGCAAAACTCACTTATAGATCCACGCACTTCAGCCTTCGGCCTCCAAAGCCATTCGCCCGGTACTTCCCCCCGGAATCAGGTAGTACCCTGATGATACCGTTCTTCAAGAACAATGCAGGCAAAACAGCTCTTGTGCCCGGGCTGACAGGCAGCGCCTCGCCAATGGATGCCATGGACGTTTGCGGGCAGCGATTGATGAACCACTACATCCTGACATGACACGTCCAATGCAGATTGTCTGATAGTCGGAAGTAGAACAAAGTCTCAGTCGTGGTGATGATGACAAACAAAATACAATATCACCGACTCGGTCCGTGCGGTCCGCCAGGTTTCTGCAAGTCCTGTGAAAGTGAAACTGAGAATGTCATCTTGTGAACTTCATCCCCCTCGCTGGGAACTCTTCAAATCTATAAGTCTCTTAGCTCTCTAACGTGCAACCCGCAAACCTTCGTCTATCACGGTAGATTTGGTGTATAGAATTCGGGCCAGACCCAGGTGACGCGAAACCAGAAAGCAATGGTAAAAGTCTTTCAGGTTTTGATTAGCTGCCCTCGCTGGATTCATTACGTTTAAATTTCACTGAAATATCTCTCTCAGCTGGGCGCTTCAAGGTTGCAACGTTGGAGTTTCGAAGGCTGCCTGCCCCATTTCGCACGGCAAGCCTTTCTAACCGCGTGACCGAACGAGTGTGCCCACGTCCAACGTCATTCTCGTCTTCTCCGAATCATTTCAGCGTGTCGTATACAAACTTGAAACTTCAAAATATACCACGATCATCTCATACGCTTCTCGCCGACCATAACGTATGGAAGAAGCATATGCCATGAGCATGACTACTACCACAATGGTCAGACGGTATTTTTTAGGCGAGTAACATAATACCGATAATTTGCCTAGCTGTGGGTAGAAAAGGTATGCTTCCTCGCCGCGCAGCCCCCTTTTGAGGCTGCTATGAGAGCCTTTGGTGTGCCATTACTGTGCGGGGCTTTGCTCTCCCACTTTCGCTCTGTCAAGTCATCCCTCGTCACATTTCCATCTGCTGTCATTCCACTACGCGGTCTCTTCGATAACCAAGCTGCTTCGCTAGATGGAACAACCGGCAACTTCGATAGTCATGGCGCCACATATGCAGCAGAGTACCTTCCTGAGGGTCCATGGTTGTATAATGGAATTTCGGTGAGAACCACGACGACGTGCTGTCTATTCGCTCAGCAATCCTTAGTATGACCTGCCGTCGACTTGGGGGCAAAGCCAAGACAATGTCCTTGCTAAAGGACAAGTTGTGAATCTCTCGAGCGCAGCTTATGTTCATGAAATGCACATCGTATATGCAGGGGACAGTACGGGTAGGAAGCGCAGTCAGCTGTCCGCATCCGCTGACGCGTCGACTTGACTTCATAGGCGGATTGGGTGCAACGTTTAACCTGAACTACGCGGATAGCTCAGTCGAGTACTTGCAATGTTAGTTTCCCTTGACCCCTGCGTGGACTCTGCCAGCTCATGCCCAGCCTCTAGTCACCGGGAATGGCTGGTGGAATTGGAATTCTCTCAGTCAGGGAGAAATTCAAACGTAAAACGTGCATCATCTTTGCAATCTCATACTGACCTTGGACCCATAACAGACCATACCATTTTCAATTTTCTTCATCCAGTAAAAATTTGAATTCTAGCCAAATCTTCCAAATATCGCTATCCGTTCCATCTCGTGCGCAGCTTGAAAGCATCACGCTCCCAGATACGTCTTCTGACTCGAACAGACTTCATATATTCGCACTCTGTATGACACCTTCTGTTGAACCCGCCAGTGGTCTTCTGGTGCCCCAGCTCTCTGTTCGTAGTGCCCAATTCAGCACGAGGTGGGAGGACGTCAACGGGCAGCGAGCTCAAGCTGTCGCCATAACGCTTGCGAATCTACTCCCAGGGAGTTACGCGTCCTCCTCAAACGCATCCGTAAACTCGCGGTATGAGATCTCAGTAACAGGCCAGGGGGTCTCCACAGTCACACCTGGCCTCATGTATCGCCTAGTTCCCGCAGACCAGGCTCGAGTAGACGTCCTTGTTCTCAACAACGGCGGGACGGGAAACGCGACAGTCACGATCAAAGATGGATTTGGGAATGTCATTGGGACTTCTGGGGGTTGGCCCATTATCCCGCTGCGGACCGAATGGACAGCTGATGCTGACGTGCTGAGCACACATGAGACGCCCACTTGGTGGAACCAAGCGAAGTATGGAATTTTGTAAGTATCAGATGAGCCCTGAGGATTCAAATGATCTCATGCATTTATAGCATTCATTGGGGCATCTATAGTGTCCCCGCCTGGGCAAGCATATTTGTGCTGTCTGTGACGCTCACGCTGGTTGACACATATTAGACAGGGCCCGCCCGATTCATATGCGGAGTGGTATGAGTAAGGAGATTTTCCATCTTACGCGACAGGCCATTCTAACACCACAGCAGCTGGTCTCTCCACAATCCTGCGAACCCCAGCTCGCCGACATGGGTACATCATCTGGAAACGTATGGGAAGGTAACTATATTGAGCTTCCGGTCAGCGTCGGCATTCATGCTTATGGACTGTAGGACGTCGTTTACGATGATTTCATCGCCAACTTTACGGCGTCTAATTGGAACCCTAGTGCTTGGTTGGATCTATTCACCGAAGCTGGGGCGAAGTACTTTGTCATTGTTACTGTGCGAGTTGTTCTTTATCAGTTGTCAACAAAGTCTGACTGCGCCGCATTACAGAAACATCATGACGGTTATGGACTGTTTGATACAAAGAATACCACACATAGAAGTAGTGTATACCTTAACCCACATCGCGACTTTGTCAAAGAGCTCATGGACACCGCCAAATCCGATTATCCTGACCTTCATCGCGGAACATACTACTCACTTCCCGAATGGTAAGAGTATTGATACCACGAGGAAGGTTTCTGTCTCTGATTTCTTGTAGGTTCAATCCATATTTCTCCAAGTATGGGTTTGGTTCATGGCCAGGAGGCCTGGCGCACAACGCATTCAATGCATCCGAGCTGGAACCTTATACCGGAATATTGAACATAAGCGACTACATCGAAGATTTGCAATACCCCCATATGCTGTCTTTGGCGCTGGACTATGACACGGAAATCATGGTTAGTTCATTATTAGACTGATTTCTTAACACGCGCTGATGGGAATTAGTGGTGCGACATCGGAGGCCCCAATAAGACGTTGGAATTTGCTGCACAATTCTATAACAAGGCGATGCAGAGTGGCTATCAGGTTACCATGAATGATCGTAGGTTATCTTTGCTGCGAAACTTTTAGGCATGGCTGACGCAATACCCATTCAAGGTTGCGGTGCGGTCCCGGACTTTGATACACCAGAGTATGCGACGTATAGTTCCCTGTCTACTCGCCGCTGGGAGACGAGCGAAGGGATGGACCCGTACAGTTACGGTTTGAACAATGCTACCAATGCGAGCGAGTACAAGAACGGAACGACCATCATCCAAACACTGGTCGATATAGTGAGTAAGAATGGAAACTAGTGAGCAATAGCATCGTCTCTTTACTAGTTGTTTATGTGATTTTACAGTTTACTTGATGTCGGTCCTACTGCAGAGGGCGATATCATTGCACCGATGGCAGACAATCTTCTCGCTGCTGGTAAATGGCTCAAGTATGCAGGCGACTGTGTTTATGCGACGGTAGGTCACATTCACCCCACCCCTTTGGCATTCCTTTGAAACGATGTGCTTCAGGATTATTGGTACCAAGCATCCGAAGATCCAACAGGATCATTTAGGTTCCTTACCACACCAAAAACCTTTTGCGTCATCGCATTCAACAAGCCGAGCGATGGGCAAATCACGGTGGATGCGGGTGGCGTAGTGCTACCCATTCAGAAGGGAGACAATGTTGTGCTGCTGGGACCATCGAAGAACGCGCAGAGCCTTGAGTGGGGCATTGATGGATCGGGGGTCTTGACCGTCGTGGTACCTCAGGATCAAGTCGACCAGGTAGATTACGCCTGGGCATTCCAGGTGACATACTCAGGGTGAGCTTAGTAGAAACGAAACGCATGTTAAATTATGTGTCACGTGTTTGATATCTCGAATTCCGTCGGACCCGGTTTCGGGGTGCCTTGTTTTCGTTTTCAGGTGAACAAATATTTTCTTGTTCCTTGGGAACAACCACAACCACAGCCGTGTACATATCACACCATCCAATGCGCGGACGCCGTCAATCTCATTGATCAAATGGTCCACATACATCTTGTAAATGAGGTGCTTTATTGCGTTATCTCATTCTTCTTCGTTGTCAATTAAAATGATTTAATAATTGACGTCAGGCTCAAATCCACTACAGCAGCTTCCTTTGACATCACCCATAAAATCTTCTAACGTACCCAGCAAAAAACAATCCTTTCAATCCCCAGTTCTCTCCATCATGTCTTTCCACTCTGCGCATCGCGCTGTCAGAAAGCTCGGTCTGACCGTCTCTCCCGATTCACCAACCCTCAAATCAATCAGCAGTTATGGCCACTATTACACGTCCCCAGAATCCTCTCATTTGGCCGGTGCAGGAGGGAAAGATTTGCCCTTAAATTTATCGTTTGAAATTGCAGAAGATGATGAGGGTATCTTCATCTCGAAGGCAGCAGCGGTTTGGAAGGGGGCTATTCCTAAGAGAGCTATGATTCCCCTTCCTGCTCGAGCACGCGCGATGCCCATAGCCGCCTACCGTTCGAGGTCATAAGTATTGTCACTCTCCTGGCCGATCCTGTTGACTGCGATGACACCATCCACATGCAAATTTGCACCGATGAAGCGGCGCAAGATACCTTCGACGTGTTTCAGAGTATTTCGGTGACAGCCAGGTCTTCGGTCATGGAGTTTCGAGGTATGTCGGGTTCTTTGTGAACATCACTTACGTTACTGACCTATTCGCTTAGGAACTTCGTACAGAATGCTACTCCCAATCACGTCTTGCGACTGGCGTTGCTCCTCGAGCAGTCCCTCTCGATGCACCGTCCTGGATGATCATTCCTCCGGCCTTCACCCCCTACAAAGCGACGACTTAGTTTAGATGATGTTTTCAATTGTGCGGTAGCTATGTGTGTGCTAGTTTGATCTCGAGTGTTGTACTAGGTTATAATGTGTAGTACTATGTCTACATATTGTAAGGATGGGACGTTTGATCCCGCAGAACAAATTCGTGTCGTCGCCACCTGTACGCTCCAGCTGAGCCCCTTTTCCTGCTCCACCCGTGCTCCTCTCTGTTCTTCAATTTCTCTGACATATATAGATGTGACTCCACCTGTCATGGAGTCCTTTCTGTGCTCAGATATTCGGCTTTCTTCCGAATGTTCTTTGTTACACACTCATTCAGTCATTGCAACGTCGAGAGCAATGGCGTCGTTGTGCACCCTTCATGGCATTGTTAGAATTCAGAATGCAACTTCTTATGCTCTGGACGTGTCCATTCGCAGGCGAGCGGTTAGCTTGTAGGAAATAAACAGAAAATATATTGGGCAGGCATGATTTACTAGACAATTGAGATCTAGGTAGGAAGCGAAGGAATGAATGAAAGCAATCAGAGTCACATATCAGGCAGGCATGATTTACCAAACAACTGAGATCTAGGTAGGACAGCGAAGGAATGAATGAAAGCAATCAGAGTCACATAAAATGCAATAATGCGGCGAACGTGCCTCAAACTAGACACCTATGTGGACAAATACAATCTGCTGTTCCAATGGAACATTATTGCGCCGCAATTTCTTTACAGCCTTGTGCAACGCCATCGCAGCACGCGTGCAGTCCAATCTCCCAGAGCCATCCACCAAGTTGCCGTAAAACGCAGACACAACCTCCTGTGCAACCTCGTCGTCGACGGACCACATAGAACCAATTACACTGCGAAATCCGGAGAATTGCATAGCTGCAGCGAGATGGATCGACTCGTCGGGACTCTTCTCATCGCCTACAGTAGTGTGGCAAGCTGATAAGAATGCAAACTCCGGGTTCCGCCAGTCGGACCGGATAATGTCCTTGATCATCAACGGCCCATCACGCATCGCGAAGGAAGATTCAAACGGCTTTTTTCGATTCGGCATTCCGTGGCAGGCCAGGTGAAGCCACTGGTTATGGCTTAGTACATCGAATGCAGCTTTGACTGTTGCATCGCCGTCCTCGAGCGACATGAAGGATGACACGATGGGCGCGAGACGCTGGGCGACAACCGCTAGCTCGGGAGCGACACATTGGAGCGGCTTCCCTCCATCCGGGTTCCCTTGACCAATGGCAACAAAATATTGCGGGGACCCATCTTGAGAAACCTGCCGTCTCGCACGAACAAGTGTCGCCAAAGTAGGGGTGTACGAGGATATGTAGATGTGAGGCAAACTGTCTCTCTTCTTCTCGTAGAGTCCTGCCGCATGTAGAGGAAGCGGCGTGAACTCGGCAGTGGGACACCACCATATATGCGAGCCAGGGTGAACATTCGAGGCCCCAAGGGCTTGTACCACGGGGTCAACGATGTCATGCCAAAGTTTCCGAAGGATCTTGATAAGTTTGTGTTGGGTATCAAAAGAACCGAATTCCTTCGAAAGGGACTGAAATTCGATGGACAAATCAAAAACTTCGGTCTGCGTGATATCAATTGGAACGTGAACAGGATCTCGGTCACTTAGAACAATCAAGGCGTCGCAGCTGTACTGACTAGCATTGACAATGATGACAGGACCTTCTTCAGCTGCTTTCCGTAGGTCAGAGAAAAGGGGAGGCAGGAGAAACCGAGAAAAGCCAGGAAGCATGCGGATGCGTGAAACTACGTCATTCCATTCCATGGTCAGTTGGCGAGTTTGCGGAGACTGGTCTCCAGTAGACTGATCGAACGCGTTGCGAAGGTGAAAGCTTAGCTGCCTGAATTCTTCTGCCAAGGCTGCGCCGGTGTGATGAGCCGCAGAAAGCTCATCAAGTGTTGTGCGGAAGCGTGCCAATTGGGTCCAGAATACTGCACGGCCTTGCTCCACTAGTTCCACAGCAGTTGCCAGCGCGCCATTACGAATGCTACAGGAGAAAGCATCCACAGCGAGCGAAGCTGTGGACATGCTCACAACATCGAAATGACGTGACGAAGACGACAAAAGAACGACATGTTGATCCAGGAATTTCAATGCAGTTTCATATGCAACCAATGCAGAATCATGGTTTGTCTCCTCAGCAGAGGCGACCCATGACTTGGCGGCAGCTAGATCCGTACGAGAGACTGCATGAGATATTTGGGAGAGTTGTAAGAACAGGCTGAATGTTTCATCAAAGTCAGACGGGTCACCCCGCTGCGTGAATCTGTCTCTAAGGCTGAGAGCGAGGTGATTGAGAGACAACGATCGATCAGAATGACCCGGGGGATGAAGGAGTAGTGCAGCACGATGGAGCTCGATACGCTCATCAAGATCAGACGGGTCACCCCGCTGCGTGAATCTGTCATCAAGGCTGACAGCGAGGTTGTTGAGAGACGATGATCGATTAGAATGACCGGGAGGACGAAGGAGTAGTGCAGCCCGAGAGAGCTCGATGGACTCATCAAGGTCAGATAGGTCACCCCGCTGCGTAGATCTGCTTCTAAGGCTGGCAGCGAGGTTGTTGAGAGACGACGATCGATTAGGATGACCGGGGGGACGAAGGAGTAGTGCAGCCCGATGGAGCTCGATGGACTCATCTAGGTCAGACAGGCCACCCCGCTGCATGAATCTGTCTCCAAGGCTGGTAGCGAGGTTGTCGAGAGACGACGATCGATCAGAATGACCGGGGGGATGAAGGAGTAGTGCAGCCCGATGGAGCTCGATGGACTCATCTAGGTCAGACAGGTCACCCCGCTGCCTGAATCTGTCTTCAAGGCTGACAGCGAGGTTATTGAGAGACGCTGATCGATTAGAATGACCGGGGGGACGAAGGAGTAGTGAAGCTCGATGGAGCTCGATGGACTCATCAAGGTCAGACAGGTCACCCCGCTGCAAGAATCTGTCTCCAAGGCTGACAGCGAGGTTGTTGAGAGACGACGATCGATTAGGATGACCGGGGGGACGAAGGAGTAGTGCAGCCCGATGGAGCTTGATGGACTCATCTAGGTCAGATAGGTCACCCCGCTCCGTGAATCTGTCTCCAAGGCTGACAGCGAGGTTGGTGAGAGACGATGATCGATTAGAATGACCGGGGGGACGAAGGAGTAGTGCAGCCCGAAAGAGCTCGATGGACTCATCAAGGTCAGATAGGTCACCCCGCTGCGTAGATCTGCCTCTAAGGCTGGCAGCGAGGTTGTTGAGAGACAACGATCGATCAGAATGACCGGGGGGACGAAGGAGTAGTGCAGCCCGAAAGAGCTCGATGGACTCATCTAGGTCAGACAGGTCACCCCGCTGCAAGAATCTCTCTCCAAGGCTGGCAGCGAGGTTGTTGAGAGATGATGATCGATTATAATGACCGGGGAGACGAAGGAGTAGTGCAGCCCGATGGAGCTCGATGGACTCATCTAGGTCAGATGGGTCACCCCGTTGCCTGAATCTGTCTGCAAGGCTGACAGCGAGGTTGTTGAGAGACAACGATCGATCAGAATGACCCGGGGGACGAAGGAGTAGTGCAGCCCGATGGAGCTCGATGGACTCATCAAGGTCAGACGGGTCACCCCGCTGTGTGAATCTGTCTTCAAGGCTGACAGCGAGGTTGTTGAGAAACGACGATCGATCAGAATGACCGGGAGGACATCTCCCCAAGGCCGCTCGACACTCTTCCACATCGTCGGCCATGTTTTCATGCCACAATCAAGTCACACGAGAACTGGCAGGAACGCAGGGGGATGAAGCCTAAGACCGCAGGTGGACGAAAATGACGAGTACTACTGTTCGCTGTTCGTGTTTGTTAGTATAAGATACAGATAGG